>JAGXJF010002771.1:0-260012 GCA_019208055.1 Stipa capillata
ATCATGTGAGGACACATATGAATAATAGACTAGCATATGCATTTGTTGATGATCATGTTTCACGGGTCATGGACATAGAGATATTGAACCAATTGTATGAGCACATATTAGGGAACAAATGGTTGGACAGACCCAACTTAAGACACAATGTGTGTGCTATGTCCTTTGACCTGAGATTGTCGTATGTACTTGATATGTGTAAATGACTTACTTAGGAGTTGTCCAATGCTACTCTGTAACTGGGTAGTCATAAAGGCTGCCTTCTTGTTTGTCATGGAGCATGATGCGAGTCGTGGATGAGAGAGATATCTCAGGGCCCCTCGAGTGATCGGATCCAGAAATGCATGGCCGTGCTACTTAAGGTTAAATAGTTAACCTAGTAAAGGAATCCGAGACACACGATAGGGAAAGAGTTGTCAAGCTCGAGTTTGAGCTTGACAAATATCGTGAGGCAAAAGGAGTTGCATACATAACATTGTGATGGTTCGTCCGATACGATCTTTACGTACGTTTGGGAGTTGGCACGTCCTGCTAAGGGCCGCTACCAATTAGTGATCGAGTAGGAGTACTTGGTTCATGTCTAAATGTGCGTGAACCTACAGGGTCGCACACTTAAAGGGCAGGAGCTTAAATTCGGATTAGAATTCGAATTAGACTAGGCATTGAGTCCTAATGGGCCTCTAACGTAGAAGCCCGTTATGGAGACATCTATATAAGGAGGAGGATGGACGTATTAGGGTAAGCCAACTAAGAGTTCCCGAAACCCTAGCCGTCATCCCTCTCAGGCCTAAGGTTGCCCGTTCGGATCTAGCAATCCGGACGAGCGACGTTCCTCTCCGAACGTGTGGATACCTTGGAGGCGTTGCAGCTGTGACGCTTGGACGATCCGCCCGAGGGAACCGCGAGGAGGAGACGATCTGTTCGAGAGAACCGCAAAGAGGAGACGATCTGGTCGAGGGAACCGCGAGGAGGAGAAGGTAGTACGACTACAGCTGCTTCCGCTGCATCGACTCTATTTTCTCTGTGGTTCTGCACAACAAGGGGTAATCTCGTGATCTACTACTACCACAATTTCTGATTTACACGGTAAAAAATTTTATTTTACGCTAATGTAACCTACCCATATCCCAATAGCTTCACCCTAGCCAGCTTCTCCAAAGCCGCAATGCTTCCGGAGATAATCTCCAGAGAGAAAAAGGCGGGAGGAATCACATTGCACAGCCAGCCAACTCCGGACGGAATCACTCCTCCCCACTCCCATCCTCTCCTTTCCGCAAAGGCCAGCTCCACCATCACCGTCCCCTACTATATACGAGCATCCTACTCCAGGCCCCCTCCCTCCCGCGCGCCAACCTCCCTCGATCGACCAGCGATGCCGCCGCGGCGGGCGATCGAGGTCCGGCAGGCCGACGGCGCCGCGCCCAAGTGGCGAATGTCGCTGCTGGAGAACACCTTCACCTCGTTCCTGCAGTCCCCCGGCGCCGGCGCCGACGGCGCTGGCGCGGCGAAGGCCGTGTTCGCGGAGGGGTCCCTGTTCAGCCCCTACTTGTTCGGCAAGTTCTTCGACCCGGCCGACGCCTTCCCGCTGTGGGATTTCGAGTCGGAGGTGCTCCTCGCCGCGTTCCGGCGGTGCGCCAGGACCACCGTCGACTGGGCCGAGACGGAGTGCGAGTACTACCTCAGAGCCAACATACCAGGTACGCACGCACGCAAACACGGCTCGATTCTATCTGACGAGATTCCCCTGTTCAATTTCTCGTTGTTATCCTCTAGTTTTTTGTAACACAGTTCAGTGACAAACGTTATGATCTGCTTGTGCAACCGCAACCTTTTCAACTTAGCATGTTCCAGTTAGAAAGTTAGAAGAACGTGCGATGCAACAAGTTTTAGCAAAGACTACCTGCAGAAGAAATGCATGGCCTGTACCTCTGCACCAAGTGCATTCCTGCTGATGAAACAAAATTGCAGCGCTACTGCCGTCCATCAACACCTCCAGACGCCACACGACTTCTTGCAGGAACCCAACACCTTGCGATTTGCCAGAGGGAGATGCTGCAACTTTAGAACTAGCTAGAGGTCATGTCATGTGTAGCCAGCCTTCTTTGCCCCGTTGCTTTTGTTAGCCTTTTTCACAGCACTAAGGTCATGTGTAGTCTTCTGTTCCCCGTTGCTTTCTCTTCGCTTTATCACTGCAGTAACAACACTAATCTCTAGAAATATTCGTTGCGTTTGCGTGTGGCGCACCACTTCGATCCACCACCGCAGTGTAGTGCAGTGAAAAAGCAAGCCAAAGATTGTAGCAGACGATTGCCAGAACCAAGAAAGCTAAAGCACTTGCATGTTGCAATATCCTATACTTTAGTAGTACTCGTATATAGCACTTAAACCACACTAAGTTTCACTCTCTTCAGGTGGAAGAAAGTGCGACGTCGAGGTGAGCGGCGACGGCGCGAGGGTGATCGACGTCAGCGGGCTGTGGCGGGCGCCTCCGCCGGACGGCCGGGACTGGCGCGCCGGCCGGTGGTGGGAGCACGGCTTCGTCCGGCGCGTGGAGCTGCCGGAGGACGCGGACGGGAGCAGAGTGGAGGCCTACTTCGACGACGGCGAGGGGTCGCTGGAGATCAAGGTCGCCAAGAACAGCGACGCGCACCAAGCCACTGCCTGAGAACCGGAACCTCGCCGCGCGCAACTGGATCGAACCGGAGGAGAGCATCTGCCGGGGAAGGAATTCTTCTTCTTCTGAACAGTCGACGGAGACGGAAAAAGACGTGGAGAGAACAAAAAGGAGCAAAGATTATCTTTTCACATGTTACAACTGTAATGTGTTCTTCCGTTCGTTGTTACCCTGTTAAATGGCTAATTAGCAGTGTGCGCGGCAGCGTCGCTGTCAAGTTCGGTCGTCGCTCGAATGAGGCATCGAGATCTTAAATATGATTCCAGAATACATGGATAGACAATTCGCGAATTTTGAAAGGCGGATTCTTCCATTTCTTTCGGCATGATGTATCTCCATCATTCCCGTCCCTTTATCTCCAGTGGGCACATGAGCATCAAAGCTGTGACGAGAGCTGGTTGGGCTCTCTGAGATCTTCAGGCAAATTCCGTCCAAAAAGATCTTCAGGCAATTATTCTTCAGAGAAGGCAATGGCCAGATCAAAACATGATTTATTGTTTTAAAACGAAACATTTTCGGGTGCGCACCAGGCAGTTGTTGGGACTAGGGATCAATTGCGTGATGCTCGTACTGTCGTATGGGTGAATTCCTTTCCTTTTCTCGATGTGCATGTGTCATATTTTTTTTACCGAGGCTATGTTATTCTTCTCTGTATCGTGATCTAAATATCTTCTCTGTATGGCTGGATTATAATGCAGGTCAGGAGTTCCATCTGTCCCTTACCTCCTTCCATATTCCATTCTTTTCAGAAGTTCGCTGGTGTATGGTATCACTGATTAATCTTGACTGACAAGTGACAAGAACTCTAAGAAGGGGTGTGAGGAGAGTACACCTTGTTTGGTTTCAAACTCCGATTCAAACAGGAGGAGTACGCCATGCTATCAACCGTGCAAAATTTCATGCCTTGATCCCTTTTACTACCTAACGTTCGTCAAAATCAATGATAAGAGGACAATGATACGACAAAGCAGGGAAACAAACATACCCCCAATTTTGTCTTAATCGAGCTCAGAGTGACAGTAATAGCTTCTTAATTGTGAGATGCCCGGACATGTGGATTTTTCTCCTATAGAACTGGCCTACTTGCTTGTTTGGTTCTAGGAGGGACCGCCTCTGAGATAGATAATGGAGCATAGAGAATGACAAAATTCAGGAATGTTTATTCTGAACTTTGGCCCCGTGTTCTGACGGACAAGAGAGTCCGGGCGGCTAGGGCGGCTTCCGTTGTCGCCTTTCCGATGGCCTTAATCTAGTTTAACAACGGAGGCGCCGCAGTTAACGAATATAGAACATAGCATATTGCAGTTGCTAATTAGCTGACTAGTTTGAACATATGCTAGTTAAACTGGCTTGTTTGAACAGAGTCGAAAGAAACATGTCTGAAGCCTGAACTTGATATCCATGGCTCTGCTTCTCTTTTGAGCTTTGTCGTGAGTGTTCACAAACTGTTCTGCAGATTAGCCGAGCAAGTTAGGACCTGTTTGGTTGGTCAACTTTGCCGCACCTAAAAAAGTTTGGCAAGTCTAAGCTTAGCTGTGACACGGCTAACTTAGACATGATAACCTATAGTAGGCTAGCAAGTAAACAACCTCTTGTAGTAGATTATTAAAAGTTTTTTTTCTTGAACAGGGAATTGTCGAAAATGATATGTCGAGAGGGGAACTGTTGAGAAGAAATTCCAAAGAAGCTCGTATTATAATCAGAAATCAGACACAATCAGACAAAGGCGTTAATAATGATATCAGATTGTCCTTTTCCCCATGGAAAGAGTCAAAAATGCGATCCAATTCATCTCCATGGAAACGTAGAGAGGATCTTTCAGAGGTCTATATATAGGCCAAGCCGTTCCAACAAGCAAACCAAAACGACCTACAATAATAAGCTCCTATAGCAGGTTGCATCCCACTTCTCCTAGGGATTCCCCTAAAAAAAAATTCTCCTAGGGATTCCCCTCAAACCTCTAGCACAATTTATCCAATGCGAAGCTGGCACCTGTCGCAATCCTAGCCGTTCCTGGTGTTTCCTTGGCACTGGAATCAGCGTCCAAATCTTGTACCAGTGTCACTAGAGCGCCGGGGGCACGTCAGTATGGAGCAGGAGCATCGGAGCGGCGGGCTCAGGGCGCACAGCTCGCTCTGCTTCTCCGGCGCACTCGTCGACGGTCCACGCATCCAGCAGCTGCTCCTCCACTGCGCCGCCGCGCTCGAGTCCAACGACGTGACGCTGGCGCAGCAGGCCATGTGGGTGCTCAACAACATCGCCTCCTCGCAGGGGGACCCCAACCAGCGGCTCACCTCGTGGCTGCTCCGCGGTCTCGTCGCGCGCGCGTGCCGGATGTGCGGCTCCCCACCGGGCGCCGCCACGAGGATCCCCGACAACGGGGCGCCGCGGGAACGGGCCATGTCCGTCACTGAGCTCGCGGACTACGTCGACCTCACCCCGTGGCACCGGTTCGGGTTCACGGCCTCCAACGGCGCCATCCTCCGCGCCGTGGCTGGCAGAGCCTCCGTGCACATCTTCGACCTCAGCGTCACGCACTGCATGCAGTGGCCGACGCTCATCGACATGCTGTCGAAGCGGCCCGGGGGCCCGCCGGCGCTCCGCATCACCGTGCCGTCCGTCCGGCCCGCCGTGCCGCCGCTGCTCGGCGTATCCAACGAGGAGCTCGGCCTCCGGCTGGCCAACTTCGCCAAGTCCAGAGGCGTGCAGCTGGAGTTCAACGTCGCCAAGACTACCACGACCATGGCACCTCCATCGAAGCAGATGCTTTGCCAAGAACTGGCCTCCGTCCTGTCCGACCCGCTGCCGCTGGGGCTAAGGGACGGCGACGCCCTCGTCGTCAACTGCCAGAGCTGGCTCCGGCACGTCGAGCCGGGCTCGAGGGACGAGTTCATGGACACGGTCCGAGCGCTGGACCCGTGCCTGGTCACCGTGACCGACGAGGACGCCGACCTGGACTCGCCGAGCCTCGCGTCACGGATCATGGGCTGCTTCAACTTCCACTGGATCCTGTTCGACGCGCTCGACACGTCCGCGCCCAAGGAAAGCCCACGGCGGCTGGAGTACGAGGCGGCCGTCGGCCAGAAGATCGAGAGCGTCGTCAGCGTCGACGGCACCGAGCGGTCCGAGTCGGGCGCGCGGCTCGCGGTGAGGATGCAGCGGAGAGGGTTCGGCGGCGTTGGGTTCAGCGAGGAGGCAGCGGCGGAGGTGCGGCACCTGCTGAGGGAGCACGCGACGGGGTGGGGCGTGAAGCGGGAAGAGGACATGCTGGTGCTCACATGGAAAGGGCATGGAGCCGTGTTCACCACTGCTTGGGCGCCCAACTAAGCTCAGCTTAATTACTCCATTTCCGTTAGTGACTAAAACTGCTGTTAGGATGCATGACACCATGCCAACGTTGTCCAGGAAAGTAGTTTTAGGCTGGTTATTAGTATCCGAAAGGATCGAAATGATATGACAGAGACCGTCTTCAATTTTGTCCAGGCATGGAGACGATAAAAGAACAAATCAGGAATAGAGATGGGCAATGTGCGGCGGATCATCTCCCTTAGCCAAGAGAAGCCATGAATCAGAATAGAAGAGCTTGCCCCACCTATGACTAAATATTTCATAGTAGCCTCATTAGAACATAGATCTCTCTTAGTACATCCAGACAATAGGTAGGAACATAAATTGAAACATTCTGGAGCTACAAAGATAGTAATTAAATCGTTAGCACCACATAAAAACATTCCCCCTAGAGTAGTTGTTACTGATCGAACTCTAGAAATTCGTACCCCGCATAAGTTCGGGCAAGAGAGTAACTAGACCTGGCGATACTGGATTTTCAAAATCCATAGCTATAGTTCCATCTTCTTAACCCGAAATGAAGGGGTAACCCCGGAAAGAGATCCAGTGGAGACGGGGTGGGCCTATAGCTCAGAGGATTAGAGCACGTGGCTACGAACCACGGTGTCGGGGGTTTCCATTACCTTGATAAATAGATTCTTATATCAAACTATAGCTATTGCATTAAAGAAGAAAAGAAACTAATAGAAGTCGAAGACGTGGAAGCCCAAGCGAATCCCATTCAATCATTTACCCATGGAATGAGCCTGTTGGAAAGTTCAATCAATCTTTTTTCATATACATTTTGCCTTTTATGGAGGATCTGTGCCTGCTCTACTTTCCTATCTAGGACTTCCATATACCCCCTTGTGGTGTGGCGGCATGGGGATGTCAAAAGGAAAGGGGCGGAGTTTGTCTCGCTTTTGGCGTAGCAGGCCTCCCTTTGGGAGGCCCGCGCGACAGGCTATTAGCTCAGTGGTAGAGCGTGCCCCTGATAATTGCGTCGAACCCAGAGCTAGCTGGTTCTCCCCGAAATGCATTGAGGCGCAACAGTTGACTGGACATCTAGGGGTAAAACATTGTTTCGGTGCAGGCTACGCGAGCGGTACCAAATCGAGGCAAACTCTGAATACTAGATATGACCCAGAAATAACAGGGGTCAAGGTTGGCCAGTGTTCACGCGGCATTGCTCCGTCAGGCTTTCACCCATTGCGGAAAATTCCCCACTTCTGCCTCCCGTAGGAGTCTGGGCCGTGTCTCAGTCCCAGTGTGGCTGATCATCCTCTCGGACCTGCTACTGATCATCGCCTTGGTAAGCTATTGCCTCACCAACTAGCTAATCAGACACGAGCCCCTCCTTGGGCGGATTTCTCCTTTTGCTCCTTAGCCTATATTGGCCCTTTTGAGACAATTATACATTATAGAAGGCAATTCTAATTGACCAACAAAAAATACAATTCAATGGAATTCTCTTTTTGTTTTTCTTTAGATTATTTTTTTGATGATGTATAGTACGGTATCCTGTATATCAGAAGGTATCCGCACACAATTCCCTGGGTTTTCGGAAAGGTACCGCGTATTTAGTAAGGATCCCCAGACCGCAAGGTAACCCCTTGAAAGAGGGAAGATATCCCTTGAACTAGGAAGTCAATCCCGACGTTCAAGGAAGTCGGAGTCCTACTCGGACGTAAGTCCATATCCAGTACGACTCTAGGGACCCCCTATATAAGGATCAGCAATCCCATAGATGAGGACAGGTCTTTCTAGTCGCACTGCGGGTTGAGCTAAATCCCAGGAGGTGAAGCCCTAGGAAACCCGCTACTCGAAGGAGTCGAGTCCCGCGGGATTAGTTAGATTAGTCTGTGATTAGGCCTAGGGTAGCCACTAACATACACCCCCATTGTAAAGATGTTTTCTCCATCAATATATACGAACAGGACGTAGGGTTATTATCCCGAGGGAGGCCCGAACCTGTATAAAAAAGGGCTGTCCCCTGTTGTCAGATCTCCTAGCCTTGGGCCCTAGAGGTCCCTACCCCCCAGTATCACCGTTCCACGAATACCGTAAGATCGCCGATTCACCGATCGTCGACAGATGGCGCCGACCGTGGGAACCTCTCCGGATCAAGCCGTTCAGGAAGAATCAAAGTCGGCAGGATGTACAACTAATCACGATCAGCTCTTTCGCCAACTGCACAGCCCTCGTCGGTCCGACCCAAAGAGGAGGAAGCAGCCGCGATAGAAAGACTGATCGCCCCCACGCGCCATGCTGGGTACTCAGACCGGGGCTTCTACGACAACTTTGGCCCCACGGATCCTTACCCGGTCACGGATCACGTGGATTTTAGAGAATACGCCCCTGGAGAGTACTCGGATCACGAAGCAGATCGCTTCAGGGCCAAGTGCGCCAGGGCCTTCGACGAGAAGTTGGCGCTGAACGACAACCTCCCGGCAGGAACGACCAGTCCAATGGTTGGAATTTCACCTGTGAGTTCTGATCGTCATGACGATCACGACCCTACCCACGCCGCGTCCGATGAGGACAACACGATGGAGTGTGAGTACACATCATCTAACCAAGGACCTCGAGTGGTTCTCACGATCGATGATGGCCGCGAAGATCTCGAGGACCGAGGTCTGCCTGGGGGCTCAGAACGATGCAGTACGATGGCCACTCCCCCCAGGAACGGGGACTTGCCTGCCACTGTAGAAAGAACCCCTCCAGGAATGAGGGAATACGTGTCCCGAACCGCTCGAAGGCTCACGGAGGTGCGCAATCTGCTGCCACGACCACCGGCAGCGGATTTATCAACACCTGCGGGTATGCAATGGCTACAACGGCTGGGGGCTGACTTCCAAGAGGCCCAAGACCAAGCCGAGTCTTCTCGAGCCCAGTCGGTGACACGCAGCTCTACTCGAGTAAGAACCCCTTCTCCGCTAGAAGAGCGTGACCGAGAAGGACGACACCCTAGGAATAGGTCTCCTCATGAGGGGCCACCTGCTGACCTCCGAGACCAGCTCAACAGGCGCCGACACCAAAGGCGCTAGCAAGAGCAACAGCTCCCTCGGAGGGACCACACGCAACACGCCAACGTTCGCGGCCGAACCTCGACCTCGAACAGCGGCGAGAATGCACCTTATCGGGGAGCCTTCAGTGGATGCCAAGCGCTATCCCAGGAGCTCCGGCAGGTGCGCTGGCCTTCTCGTTTCAAGCCTGGGTCGCTAGAATCGTATGACGGCACCACGAATCCCGTGGAATTCCTGCAGATCTACACCACCGCGATCGAGGGCCGCAGGCGGGGATGAGAAGGTTATGGCCAACTACCTTCCTACTGCCCTCAGGGGAGCTGCTAGGATTTGGTTGATGAATTTACCCCCAGGAACGATCCGTTCGTGGGGACAGCTCTGTGACATGCTCCTCGGGAACTTCCAAGATACCTTCCGAAGACCTGGTCGTGTCGACGATCTATTCCTAGTTGTCCAACGACCAGACAGGACCTTCCGAGAGTTCACCAAGAGGTTTAGTGCGGTCCGCAACATTATTCCAGAGATAACTGACTCGGATGTCATCCGCGCCTTCACTCGGGGCAGCAGAAACGAGATGTGTACTCACGACTTGATCATGCAACCGCCAAAGACCACGAGACAGCTCATGGACCTGGCCGAAAAGGCCGCCTGTGCGGAGGAGACCCTGCGATACATCAAGCAGCAACGAGGCGGGCTGACCAATTCTCCCCTCCGAGCAAGGGACGATTCAAGAAAGACTAAACGCAAGAAGAAGTCCACCGAAGGGAACAAGGAGAAAAGGGCCAAAGCCGACGAGGTAATGGCTGACATCTCCGAGAAGCGCATCTGGCGACCGCGCCCCAAAGACAAGTCTACCAATTCCTCCGACAAGGCATCCAAGCCCTGGTGCGACTTTCACCAGACCGACTCGCATGATCTACGTCAGTGCCGCATCTTCAAGAAATACCTTAGGGAAGATAGAGAGAAGCTCCGCGAGGAGGATCCTCAAGTCGCTAACAACAGTTGGGACACGACTTCCGACGATGATGACTCCACTCCTGAGCCTTTCCAGGGGCACGTCAGAGCAATCGAACACATATTCGGGGGCTCAACCTCTTATGAGTCAAAGAGGCAATACAAGGCGATTGCCCGAGAAGTTCTCGCGAGTGTACCGCGGGTCCCTCGGGCGGTCAAGTGGTCCGAGGTCACGATCTCTTTCGACCAGACAATATCCAATCGTTGTTGAACCAACAATCAACAACTGCCGAGTAGGCCGCGTGGTAGTAGATGGAGGGAGCTCCCTCAATATCCTATTCGCCAACGCCCTCGACGCAATGCAAGTACCACGGTCGTCTGTCCAGACAGTGACGCAGGCATTCCACGGTATTGTCCCGGGCTCGTCTGCCACGCCGATCGGGCAAGTCACGCTCCCGGTTACCTTTGGTACACCGGAGAACTTCCGAACAGAGAAGATCCTGTTCGACGGCGTCGATTTTGAAACAGCGTACAATGCTATCCTGTGATGCTTGACTCTAGCCAAGTTCATGGCAGCAACACACTATGCGTATCAGTGCATAAAGATGCCTGGCCCAAAAGGCGTCCTCACGATAAAGAGTTCCTCCAAAGAAGCGCTCCTCTGCGACAAGCGCAGCCTCGACCTCGCAGAACAACACCAACTCTCTAGTCGGGACACGATGTAACGGCATGTGCCTTCACATCGTCAAGACCACCGCTGCCACTGCGAGCGACAACTTCGGAAAGTACCCCATCCAAGTCGAAAAAAAAGTTCCACGATTAGATCGGAACTGGGGGAAAACAAGACCTTTTTCTCAGCAGGACCACGGTTCCACAGGAAAAGCCGCCTGATCCAGGTCGCTCGTACCAGCTGCCAAAAGGTCATGTCCCTTAGAGAGTCCCCCGCGCAAGTACCTTCGGTAAGGTTGCATGGCCATCGCCCCTCATCAGCAAATTCCAAAGTTGCACCAGCTCCAGCCCTGAAGATCGTCAAGCTACAAACAAGTCGATGATAAGACGCTCCGGGCGCCGCCGCCTAGCACGCGCACTCAACAAAGTTTCATCAGCAGGTCACGACAGAAAGGACACGAGTCTCTGGGACAACCGGCGACAAGCTGAAGGAGGGGGGACGGCTTACCTTTTTTTTAGTTTCCTAGAATGCTTTTCTTACAGTTGCTTGTAAAAGATACAGTTTCTAAATACATCAAGTTTCTAGTTCAATATGTAATTTTTTGGACTGCCTATCCGAGATGCCCCTCGAATAAGACAGTCGGGGGCTAGATGAGTATATGGCGAATTGGTGTACGCATACGAGCACTGATCTTTCTCGGCCTGCGCGAAGGGGAAAGGTCCTGCACTACAACCGTCAGGGACGCGAGGAAAACCCCTTAACGTGTCTGCAGGTGACAGGGGAAGCCACTGAGCCCCCACCTGACCAGACCTAAGGCCTGGTCGACCAAGCTCCCCGGTTCCGTAGTAACGTTCCTCGACCTCGAGTAAAGGAAGGGAAAGAAAGTGCGAATATGACTAGACCAACGGAACCCATACGCTCATTCACGTCCCCGATTACTTTGAACAGAAGGCATCACGGGTAGAACGTAATGCGGTCGTTAGCAGGGCAAAAATGTGGAGCTTACTAGCTTGTGCCCAGTACCCTAGCAAACAACGGAACACAAGTTGTCGCTATGACCGGGAAAACTGGGCAGAGACCCCTTAACGTGTTTACTGATGACGAGGAGCCACGGAGCCCTCCATCCGACTAAACCTAAGGTCTGGTCAACCTCAGTTCGCGGTAGAAACGGCACAACTCGAAGATCCCGAGTCAGGGGGAAAAAGCAACGAGTTCAATCAAGTCCACAACAAACCCTGCATACGACTAGCATTTCGTAGAGCAGACAAGTACCGTAAAAAAAACCCAAGTTTCTAGAAAACAAAGAACACACAATATTGATTGCACAGTTATTGACAATTGTCTGGTACAAATTCCTATTTTACTTAGCAAGACTAGACGCCTGGCCCCGATCACCGAAGGTATCCGCCGCACTCTGCACAGCATCAAGAAGCTCCTCCTCCCTACCGGCTGGCAGGTCGGCGGCCAGGGCCTTGAGCGATAAGACCGGGTGCTGACACCGGAGGAGAGCCAGGGCAAAAGCCAGGGCGTCCCGTACGCCCTGCTGAAGCTCATCTTCAAGAAGCTTCTCGAGAAGAGGCTTCAACCGAGAGACCGACGCCACGAGCTCCTCCAACTGGGTAACAGGCGAAGGACGGGAGAGGACGGCAACTCCAACTTCAATGAGCGCCTTCTCGAGTGTATTAAGCGCGCGCTCGAGATCCTCCTCCAGTTTTCCTGCATAGGCGTTACTCCTTTGCAGGAAAGACTTCGCTTCCGACAAGCGGGCCTTCGACACCCGGAGCTCAGCCTCGGCCGTCTCCCTCTTCTTCTCGGCTTCTCGGAGGTGCTTCTGCAGCTCCTCCTTCTCCGCGCGCCAGCTCCCCGAATCCTCAAGGAGTTTCTTCAACACCTCGTTTGCCGCTCGGGTAGCCTCTAGCTCGGTTTGAGCCTTCTCAAGCGGGGGAATCCGGGAGATGGCAATCTAGAAGCAGCAAGGTCAGTATCGATTACAGTACACGTTTTATCGCTGACATTTCTATTTCCCTGTAGCAAAGACGTCAGGCCGACGCTCTCCGGCACCAAGGGTCTGGTGCAAAAGGCTCCACCTACTCAACCGACGCCGGTGCTGGTCTTGGTGACGGGGGATGTTCCTCGGCGGTCTCTTCCGCCATGACGCCGGTGGGAACGATGGTAATCCTAACCAGAGGAACTCCCAAGTCAGTTCATCATCAAAGCAAGAAGCGAAAGGAACTCCGGAGAGGGTCAGGAAAAACACACTCACCTTGTGCGCTTCGCATGAGGAAGGAATCCCTTGGACGAAGCATCAAGGCCTCGCTTCTCAGAGGAGGCCAGCGGCGCCTTTCCCTTCGCTGTTGCCACCTCTTCCCTACGAGTAGTCAAGGGAGGAGGCGTCGGTTCTCGTGGAGGAAGGCCGCCCGCTTCATGCTGTCCGACAAGCTACTCCTGTTAACCTACTTGGGGAAAGCACGGAGAAGAGCTAGCCGGACAAAGAGTTCTAACCTGAGGCTGGGGATCTGGCGGAGAAGGAGAGTTCCGGGTAGGGGCTCTACCTGGGTGTCCTCCCTTGCCGCCGCGGCCCTGGATGGACCTCCACCTCCCTCTTTGGAGGTTGGCCCGGTCTCCCCGAGGACTTCAACATCCTCATCCTGAACGGAGGCACCAGCGCGTTCGGCCTCCGAGTCAGGGCCTCCGTGGCCTATTCACTGCAGAGACAAACTCGAAGGTGATTAGTATTACCGTACGAGTGACCAACGAAATGTCAGTCAAGGTAAATGACTTCTGATTTACCGAGAGGATTTCTTTTTGGTTGTCGGGGCTGAGCCTCAGGATAGGCAGCGGCACCCCGGTCCGCCCGCCTGGGAGAGATTGCTCGAATAGGTTGCTCAACCTATTCTGAAGCTCCTCGGGGGACAGATCTACGCAATCTAAAATGATCAGAAACAAGTTGGAAGTCGCACCGACTAGCATGACACAGGAAGGGGAAAAATGCCTACCGGTGTCAAAATCCCTTGACTGGTCTTGCCCCTCCGGGACCATCCAGGCAGGCTGGATCCTCGACCGAAGAGGGCTGAGTCGCCGCCGAAGGAAATCTTCTGCGACATCCCACGCCGACAAGCCCTTGGCGGCGAGATTGGCGATGTCGCCGACAAGAGCCCTGACCTGTTTCGTCTCCTTCGGGGCTTCTACCCAACACTTTGCCGGGAGAGGAGCCAAGCCTCGGTAGCTGATCCCGGAGAGAGGTGGAGGCTGGCAGTAGAACCACCTCGAGTGCCAGCCCGACCACGACGACTTCCAGGAGGAGGGAATGTAGGCATCCTTCTTTCCCTCCCGGAGTTGGAACCCGGTGCCACCGACAACTCCTCCGCCACTGACCTTCATCCGGCGGAGGTTGTAGAAGAACCTCCACAGCTCTAGGCTCGGTCGGATGCTGAGGTACGCTTCGCAGAGGTGTGCGAAGACCGCCAGCATCAGGACCGAGTTAGGGTTGAGGTGAATCAACTCGATCCCGTAGAACTGGAGCACGAGGAGGAAGAAGTGTGACGGTGGGAGTTGGAATCCGCACCTGAAGAAATCTGCGAAGACGACGACCCAATCCGTATCGGGACTGGGGAACGTCTCCTTCACGGCTTCCCGGACAGGCACGAACACCTCCGGGAGGATCACCCCCTCCGCCACGAGTCTTTTGAGGGCGGAGGAATCCATCACCGAGGCTTCGAATGTGGGGATGACGAAAATTGGCTCCCCCGAAGCATCCCCCGACGACTTCGTAGGCTCAGGGGAATTCCTTGTGGCGCTCTTCTTGCCCATTTCTTCCGGCTGATCGGAGACGATGGAAGCAGGAGGTTTTGGCAAGGGGCGCGAGGAAGAAGATGAGGGGGGGGGCAGGAATGCTAAGGGACAGAGAATAATCCGGGCAAAAACCCCGACTCTTGGTTCCTTAAGGGATTTTCAATTTTCGCCTGACCGAGCGCGGTTAACGGCACGATCCGTTCCATCGCATTTAATACGGACAGTTGCTTTTTCCTTGTACGAGGCGTTGCGCGGGAAAAAGAGGGCCTGACAAACCTACAACCCCGACAAGCGCGCCGTGTTACGGCTCACGTCAGCCGCACAGCGGCGCAGAAAAAAGGAAAGATTCTTCATCACTACGCGAAATTTCCGCCACGACGGCTCGGTTTTTCCAGAAATCCGCCAGACAAGACACGTGTCCATGATCAACGGATCAGATCGGCTCGGAAAGAACTTTGGGTTTTTCCAGAGAATTGCTCCGATATACCTGTCACGACTACTCGGTAGGGATTAAGCCTACTCGGGAAAGTTGTCGACAAGGACCACCCACTTCGCCTACTCGGAGTCGCTCCCCGAGAAGGGCAAATTTTTTACAGAACAGTCATGACCTCACTTCACGTATTGATGGGGGGCTTGATGATGTATAGTACGATATCCTGTATATCAGAAGGTATCCGCATGCAATTCCCCGGGTTTCCGGAAAGGTACCGCGTATTTAGTAAGGATCCCCAGACCGCAAGGTAACCCCTCGAAAGAGAGAAGATATCTCTTGAACTAGGAAGTCAATCCCGACGTTCAAGGAAGCCGGAGTCCTACTCGGGCGTAAGTCCATGTCCAGTACGACTCTAGGGACCCCCTATATAAGGATCAGCAATCCCATAGGGGAGGACAGGTCTTTCTAGTCGCACAGCGGGTTGAGCTAAATTCCAGGAGGTGAAGCCCTAGGAGACCCGCTACTCGAAGGAGTCGAGTCCCGCGGGATTAGTTAGATTAGTCTGTGATTAGGCCTAGGGTAGCCACTAACATACACCCCCATTGTAAAGACGTTTTCTCTATCAATATATACGAACAGGACGTAGGGTTATTATCCCGAGGGAGACCCGAACCTGTATAAAAAAGGGCTATCCCCTGTTGTCAGATCTCCTGGCCTTGGGCCCTAGAAGTCCCTACCCCCCAGTATCACCGTTCCACGAATACCGTAAGATCGTCGATTCACCGATCGTTGACATTTTTTTTGAAAAGTAAAAAGGGGTGGAGTAAACCTGTTTTTATTTTCTTCAAACCTCAGACCTTTTAAATGTAGCAGATAATAGTGGAGCTCAAAATTGATGTGTATTCGAGTCATAGGAGCTACTGGTAATCAGCGATATGCTCGTATTGGTGATGTTATTGTTGCTGTAATCAAAGACGCAGTGCCCCAAATGTCTCTAGAAATATCCGAAGTAATTCGAGCTGTAATTGTACGTACATGTAAAGAGTTCAAATGCGAAGACGGTATAATAATCTGCTATGATGACACAATCAGAGCATAGGGAGCCATCTCATTATCTTTCCATAAAGAAAAACTATGGTGGACTAACTGATCTTTAAATCAGTTGATGAAAGAGCCCAATGCAAAGAAATAGATGTTGGGTCTTTGAAACAGTTCAAATCATTTTGATAATAACCCGTTTGATCTGTTTTACCGAAAAGGTCTACGGTTCTAAAATACCCGATAGGGCTAAGCGGAACGAAAAGGGTTTTCCATGAGATGGTAAATGAAAACGATTAGCCCCACACGAGGTTTTGGGAATAAGTGATTGTCTAATAATGAGCAAGACATCTCCGAGCCACCGGCAGACAGCGCAATCGCGTTGCTTCACCAACCCGTGGTAACTCATGAACCACCCGTGTCGTCCATGAGTCCAAGGCGTATAGAGTCCTCGTCCACCTCGACTTTATCAAGGACCTATCCGAACTTGGATGTGCGACGTAGCAGGAGCTAGAGCCCAACGTGTGGGGCAGGCGCTCCTCTATCGGCCTACGTTGGTGCCTCAGTGTGCCGGATGGGTCCGACGAGCTTGACAACATATCCAACGCCACGAAGCCATGGAGAAGACACGCGCCACAACCTTAGGGAGGGGGAGCATCCCACTCTTGATGAGAGCGAAGGCCCAATGCGCCATACCGAGACCGCGGCAAGGGCACAAGGCAGGACGACTATGATGACAGAGACAATCGCGACGAGCATCGCAAGCAAAAGGGAACGCTGCCTTGGCACCATCACATCCTCACCCACGCCAGATACAGCAAGGGGAAGACCCCCTACAGTCACGATGCTGTGGACCACCGCAACAGTGGCGGAGGACATCGACACCGTGAAGTCCGCGGTCAGCACAGGTCCCAGGAGGCGCGCGAGCTGGTGCGCCGATATAGGCAAGTGCAAAAGGAGGAGTCCTGTGAGAGCGACGACGCGCCTTCTCGTTTGCTGGCTGCATCCCTGTCCGCCGGGTGTCCGAATCCGTTTTTGGAGTGTTCTAGGGTATCTTTTGCTGTGCTGGAATATTCCATATCGCAGGTTCCGATTGAAGTAACCTCTAATGTGTCTTCGGAACCTTCGGAAAATCGTATTCGGAACTTCCGATGTGATCACAAATTCCGATTGAAGTTCTGATTTTCGGATGTTCCGAAGTGCACCCTAGTTTTAAGTCTCTGTTTTTTATTTTTACATCGGATGTTCTGTTGTAGATCCCTTCCATCACCACCGCCGACTACGGTCCTTCGCTCTGCGGCAACTCCTTGGACGCCGTGACTGTAGGTCAGATGCTGCAAAGCGTGGGAGTGGTGGCACGGGCGGTGACACCTCTGTTCGACGAGGGGGGCTCACTGCGCTCCCCATCATCGAGGTGTCGGAGGACACATCCGTGGTGGGGCTGTAGCCCTCCGCTAAGCCGGTGCTATGATGCCACTGCAAGATGCGGCGATTGACGCCTCCTTCGAGGAGCCAGCTAACGCTCTACTGACTGTGACAATGGAGGCGATGGCTCAAGAGCCCGAGGTGATGTCACAGGAGCCCAAGGCGATGCCAGAGGACCCCGAGCTTGTGGAGCCGAATGTCCTTGACCCCTGCACCCTTGGAGAATTCATCACCAAAGTCTCAAAGCCGGCTGCACCCTCCGTCCTAGGCATCCCAACTGCCAAGGCCCCAGCGGGCAAAACCACAATGGCATTGGCTGCAACCAGACACAGCTCCAGCTTCGCGATCAAGTAGGGCAAGCCAAAGCTGGGGAGCAGCCTAGAGCGCAACGCGATGGGCTTGCTTGCCCACGTGCTGGGGATTCTAGCCCCGGAAGCCCCGTTCGACGGCGCCGCCTACGACAACTACGTCAACTCCTTCAAGACCTCCCTGTCCTCGCTGATGATCAAGGCGATCGACAGCCTCGTGAAGACAATCAAGCAGACAAAGAAGAAGGAGGCCAGGAAGGGGAAGGACGTCGACGGTGCCTCAGTCACAGCGATTGTCAAGCCATGAACTCCTTCGTTCGTCAACAGCTAGTAGTATTTTGCGTAGGAATGTCACTTCGTGTAATGTCAGTTTGTGTAACCACTGCTGCGACCAGGGTCTGCCATTGCCAGCGACACGTCATTTTGTTTAGCTCGCAGGATTGCCTTTGCGGTTTTTGCCGTCACCGAGGATGCATCTCTTGTACCCTTGTCCATGCCTTCTTAACGTGTGTGTCAATGTCTTTGTCCATGTCCTCTGCTCTTCACACCATAAAGGCAACCAACTCAATCTCTTTTTCCCTCAAGCAAGCTGTCGAGGATGAGACCTCCCAACACTCCCTCTCAGTTGTCCACGTTAAATTTTCCATATGGCTTGACACAACATAAATTTGGTATGCTGCAATGTACGTGGGCTGAACTCAGGTGTGCATCGCGCGACAACTCAAATAGTCACCTTATCCCGATGCACAATTGTCTGCCTTCATGAAAGCAAGTTGGCTGTTGTAAATGACAAAATTATAGCTGAGACACTTAGTCCACATATTGTAGCCAATCACGCTTATCTCCCATCCGAGGGCACATGCGGAGGCATGATCCTAGCGGTCTCCGACTCCTTTTTCTCTCTTGAGAGCATTCACTGCACCACCAACACCCTCTCAGCAATGATCATAATGAACAATGAGCACCTAACATGGATGTTAACCGTGGTTTATGGCCCTCAAGGTGAGCATGACAAGCTGGACTTCATGGAGGAGGTTAAATCTTTACAGCCTACTGCTCTTGACAAATGGTCCATTGTGGGAGACTTCAACCTCATATACAAGATGGAAGATTAACAATAGAATCAATAGAAGGTTGATGGGAAAATTCTGACACCACAATTGACTATCTGCAACTCAAGGAGCTCCAACTTAACGGGAGAAGATTCACTTGGTCTAATGAGCAAGAAGTCCCAACTCTTATTTGGATTGACAGAATTTCATCTCTGATGGATGGGAGGCGATGTTCCCTCTTGCTCAAATGTTCGCATTCTCAACGGACATCTCAGATCATTGCCCATTCCTCCTTGACGGGATGGTGGAGAACTAGCCAAACCACAAATTCAGATTTGAATCCATTTGGTTGTGCCTATCAGGCTTTAAGGATGCGGTTCCGAAGGCTTGGTCCAAGCCGGTGCATGGCCACGACGCAATCAGAAGACTGCATGCAAAACTTTTAAGAACAGCTAGAAAACTAAAATATTGGTAAAGGACAACCGTGGGAAACATCAAGATGCAAATCACCATTGCCCCGGAAGTCATCGGCTGTCTTGACACGCAGATGAACTACCGCATTCTCTCCCAAGATAAGCGAAGACTACGGAGCGATCTAAAAACTCGCCTCCTTGGTCTGCTTGCGGTCCAGAAAGCAAAGCTCAAGCAATACTCCAGATTGACTTGGATCCATGAGGGTGACACCAATACGAAGTATTTCCACATTCAAACAAATGCGTGAAGGAGAATTTTTTATCTCAAATGACTTCACATAGACGGAGGCATTGCCATAACACCTGAGGACAGGGCAGCCGACCTTCTCAACCATTTCAAGGATCTGCTAGCCCATGTGGGGCATGTTAACTGCCAATTGGACTGGACTGAAATGGGATACACCCCCTGACCTCTCAAACATGGAAAAACCATTCTCACAGGAGGAAATCTGGAATGCAATTTTTGACGTGCCACTAGAAAAGGCACTAGGGTTGGACAGCTTCACTGGGGTTTTTTAGGGCAACATGGCAGATCATCAAGCTTGATGTGGTAGTAGCCATCAGACAGATTGCGAGCCTACAGGGCGGCTGCACAACTTTGCAAAATTCTGCCAACATTTTTCTCCTGTCAAAAAAGAACGACGCCTCACAGATCAGCGACTAAAGGCCCATCAGCCTAATCCACAACATCGCCAAGATTTTTGCCAAATGTCTGGCCATCCGTCTCGCCCCTCGACTGGATGAGCTCGTCTCAATCAACCAGAGTGCCTTTATAAAAAAGAGATACATTCACGACAAATTTTTGCATGTACAGAATCTCATCAAAGGCCTCCACAGATCAATAACCCCGGCCTTATTCCTCAAGTTAGACATCTCAAGAGTTTTTGATTCTGTACATTGGCCATATCTCTTAGAGGTGCTCGAAATGTTGGGTTTTGGACAATGATGGCAGGAATAGATTTGCATCCTGTTCTCCATGGCCTCCTCTAGGGTGCTCCTTAATGGGTCTACAAGGCTGCCTTTTTTCCATGCTAAAGGACTACGCCAAGGAGACCCTTTTTCTCCAATGTTGTTTATCCTGGAAATAGATCCGCTGCAGCGGTTGTTGAGCCTTGTAATGGAGTTAAAACATTCTCAAACTTATCAAAGCAAGAACCTCTAAATTCAGAATCTCCTTGTACGCGGATGACAGTGGAATCTTTGGTATCCCAGACGAGAAGGAATTAGGAGCGGTTTGTCAGATTCTACACTGTTTTGGGGAAGCTAGTGGCTTGATCACAAACCTAGACAAAACTGAGGTTTTCCCAATTAGATGCGAGGGCATGGACATTGCAGCTTCTTTGGAAAATTTCTCTGCACATGTTACCTCCTTCCCCAGGAAATATCTTGGCCTCCCATCCCACTTTTGGCGGCTTCGAAAGGTGGATTTCAAGCCCCTAATTGACATGGTCAACTCTAGGATGGCCGGTTGGAAAGGAAAAAAAATTATCACGTGCTCGTAAGGTGACTCTTGCGCAGACAGTCCTCTCTGCGATCACCACCTATCACTTCACAGTGCTGTCAACTTTGAAATGGGTGAAAAGAAAAATTGACAAAATCTGTCGGGGCTTCATTTGGAAGAGTGAGGACGGACACCTTGCCAGTGGCGGCTACTCTCTAGTCAACTGGACCACTGTGTGCCAACCTAAAGAATTGGGCAGCCTCGGCGTGATAAATCTTGAAAAGTTTAGTCGGGCGCTTTGGCTCCGTTGGCTACGGTTCCAATGGACCGACCCAAGGAAACCTTAGGGGAGGCACAAAGCTACCATGAAATGCTTTGGACATGGAATTGTTCCAGGCCTCCATGGTGATTACCGTCGAGGACGGAGAAAAAGCCCTTTTTTGGCATGACAAATGGATCGGTGATTGTGCTCTCAAAATTAGGGTATCGAGCCTATTCTGCTTTGCGACAAGAAAAAGTTAGAAACGTGGTATCAGAGCTACAAAACAACAATTGGATTATTTTTGTGGCAAGAGAAAACTCCTTTACACTCATGGCCGAATTGACTGACCTTTGGGCTATGTTGTGGGATTTAAATTTGGACGCTCACAGCCTCAACTCCATACGTTGGCTTTGGAATAACAACAGGGTTTACACTGCAAGGTCCGCATACATGGCTCAATTTTCGGGCTCCTTTCAAACCAAGAAAGATTATGAAGGCGGTCACAGAACCCAAATGCAAACTCTTCACGTTGCTAGTTTTTCACGGTCGCACACTAACGGCTGGACTCTCTCTGCCGCAAAACATCTTTGTGTTCATTGCCCTTACACCAAGCTGATCTAGGACAAAATTAGTACTTGGAATGACAATGAAGCTGCGCCACTGTCGAGGGCATTAACCTCTCTAGACGAGTGGTGGGAGGAGCTCCTGAAATCCGTCTCAAAGGAGCGCTAGAGACAACAAAGCGGCATATATCTTTATGT
The DNA here is from genome assembly GCA_019208055.1 of Stipa capillata. Taxonomy (NCBI): domain Eukaryota; kingdom Viridiplantae; phylum Streptophyta; class Magnoliopsida; order Poales; family Poaceae; genus Stipa; species Stipa capillata. The sequence goes on from JAGXJF010002771.1 coordinate 21,637, forward strand.
TTGGTGGAACATTTAAAAGGAGTGCAACCACCAAATTTTCAAAAAATGAATTTTTAGATGAGGAGAGCGTTGCGCATATCACCCATGAGGCAATAGCTTGTCGCTTGTTGGCCACCAACTACGCCATACTAAGTAGCTACACCAGTAGCGAATAGTCTATTTTATTGTAATCACCAAGGGTAAGGGGTCCCCTCCTAACCAGGTGGCACAGTTTGTAATTAAACATTTTCTCTTCTTCTCAAAATGAATGGCAGTGCTCTGTCGGTTCTTTAAAAAAACTTATATCATGTGATGATGAGTAGTATATTACTATCGTATACGAGGTGGTATCCGTATACAATACCCTGGATAATTGGAGCAGTTGATGTACCTGCAAAGGGTTCTAGGAGATAAGGAGATCCCCCATAAGGATTCAGGAGACCCTTTAAACTAGGAAGTCTGCCCCTACGTTTAAGTGAAGATAGGGTCCTACTCGGAGATGAGTTCATGTCTTTCATGACTCGGAGTATTCCTTATAAAAGGACTCGAAGAGCCCCCAAGGAAGGGAGAGATTTAGAAGATACAGAAGCCAGAACAACACACAGACCTTCAAAGCTTGAGCTCTAGCTGTGTCGGAGCTTCAATCTTACACCCAGCCTCCTCGAGAAGATTCGTCAAGTCGTCTAGGCCTACTCAGAGAAGGTCTCGACTAGGTTTATATTTCAGCTAGGATAGCCACTAACAGACTCTTATAAGTTACTCGCGATTCAATATATACCAACAGGACATAGGGTTATTATCTTGAGGGAGGCCTAACTTGTATAACATTCCTTCTCCGTGTTTTTCGGTGCTGCTAGACAACAGCCACAGGGGTCCCTACTCTCCAACAAATCTTCTGCTCACGATAACCGTAAAATCAGCGGTTTACCAATCGTTGACGTCATGATTTTCAAGTTGACAAAGCCGCTCGTCTCACACTATTACTTCTTCAAGAGGATCTTTGAGCGGTGTCCTCGCTCTTGGGGAATATTGATCGTCTGTAAACTATTTGGTATGTTTGGTATACTAATTGCACAGCACAAGTGCTCCTAGATCAGACAATGGAAATCACCTAAAAAAGATTAGACAATGTGAATCACGATTAAAAAAAAGGGAACGTACTTTTGAAATTTTTGTTGGGCCACGAAGTCCGTTCGATGGAAGGCCCAAACATGCTTCAGGCCGATGAAAGTGCCAGTCCAAGATTCGCAAAACCCAACTCTGATCAGCCCGTGACGAGCACGATCCATTCTGCGACCCATGGCCGCCTCCACCGCGCACCCCCACCCGAACCCACCCGAACCCGCCGCCGGCGACGGACCGGCGAGTCCAGCGGCTGGCGAGCAGCGTTTCCGTCGCGCTCGCCGCCGCGGCCACGCTCTGCCTCTTATACCTCTTCCGCCACACCTCCACCACCTCCAGCTTACCCGCGTCGCGCTCGCTCACCCTCTCGCTCGCCCCCTTCCCCCGCACCTCCTGCGACGCCGCCTCCCGGCGCGTCCTCCCCCCGGGCCGCCGCCTCGCTAAGCTCCGCGCCTCCCCGCGGTGGCGCCACCTCTCCGCCGCGCTGGCCTCCCGCTGTCGACGCGCTCCACGCCGCGCGAGTCGGATCGACCTTGTTGGCTTCCTACCGCTCGTCCGTCGCGCGGACCCCCATCACCTCCCCTTCCCTGACGGCGCCTTCGACCTCGTCTTCTCCAAAGACCCCGTGGCGTTCTCCGCGCGCTCTTCCCGTTCCGCGTCGCCGTTGAGGCCGAGCGCGCTGTCCGCCTAGGCGGCGCCATCGCGCTCGCTGTCGACCGGCAGCTCGACCCCGCCGCCACCGCCGCGCTCTTCAGGAGGTCGCGCGTCGTGGATACGAGGGATGTAACCTTGGATAGCTCCCAGGTCAGGATGCTAAATCTTGCAGAATAATGGCAACATTTCGAACCCGCATTGATTCGTTCATCATCCATTCCATGTGCTGTCAAGTAACTTTCATGTTCATATGTTATTCTGTTACATCAAATACTAGATTTCAGGGAGCTAAAGATTTGTACATAGATTAAAATGTAACTATATGTATTACTAAAATTTTCAATAAAAGTGTAAGATTGTCTAGTGCCATTTACTTTGCTCGAATGCTGCCACCATGACACCATGTCTCTTCACCTTTCAAATTGTGCTGCTGTTAACATTGCTTGTTTTCATCAAACTTGTGCTGTAACTGCTACCTCACAGAGTTCTCCAGTATGCCCTCTCCATCGTGGCACAGCCTCAAAGTTTCAATCCTTTTGCTGTGCTTTCTTTCTAGCTATATACCCGTAGAAATTAGGGTCAACTTTTATCAACTCCTCTCCAAGGATGAAGCTTCCTAGAGCTTTGACCTATGTGTGTGCTTCATAAGCGCTACTGATCAGTTGTTAATGAGTTACTAACTTTAATTGGTTGTTAGGAGATGCTAGTGGATTAGTTTTGTAATAGTAGTAATAGCAGTTGGTTAAACATATCTAATTAGCTGTTCTTCGGATGTACACTTTATAGAAGGAGAAAAGCTTATAACATAAGACTTGAAAAGTGAAAATGTCAGTTCTAATAATCAAAATGCGACATATATGTGTCATACTGAGATATTGGGCCAGCCTATAAGCATTTTCATGGGACAGATTGATGACTTCATAATTGAATGGAATGATTGCTCAAGACCTCAAGGGGAACTAAACTAAATTGAAAGCAACTGATTTCCTTGTATGAAATAAACATTTAAATATCTTTTGACCGACTCATTGTTAGTGAACCAACTAATCCTGCTAAATTTTCTGATAGACATCATTAACCTTTCCAAGAACAGGATGTAGGTAGAGATCTGAGAAAAGCGTTTGCAGTTCATATTTTCCATTCATCATGTACTTCATATTGGATAATGGAAAGGAATTTTGATGAACACGATGAAGTTTTGCCGATGATTGGTTGTATATCCCTTTATTTCTAGGGATTATCTATTTTTAAGTTACTTGAAATTCTCTTACATCTTAGTCGTCTTTTTAAGCCTTTGGGACAACATCCAACCGTTCTCGTTCCTATCTCTCTCCATTATAACTAATAAACTAAAAATTGCAGTATATTTTGCTAAAATTGCACTCTTCTAAGGCTGTAATTTTAAACTTAGTAATGTGCAATTTTAGGTGACTGAGATTTATGAAAATTTCAGGCAATTGAAAATTTGCAAAAGCGTTATTTCTAACATCTATAGGGTGATGATTTTTTTTTCTCTATCTCTTTCGTTGCTTAAGTGGTGATACGGCTGCATCATGCATGCTCTTCCTCTGTAGTCTTTCATAATATTTCAGTCTGGATAAATTCGTATTGTTACCACTGTTACAGGTGCATGAATCCCCAGCAGGAAAAGGTGGAATGATTGGCTTTATCTGAGTGACATGTGCCTTATATTAATAGCATTTCAAATCATTTTCAGTTAAACTATTCACCATTCACAAACTGCGGTGAACGTTTATTCTTGCCGGCCTATGTTGATGGGCGACATCTCAAGGCCCGGCGACTTATCTTGGGTCTATAACCTTCTCCACAATGGTACAATCCGGATGTACAGACTCGTACAACCAGAGGGCCCAGATATAAAAGGGGCCCATTTCACAGTGAAAATCTACACCCGCGGGGGGAGAAACGGAAAGGGATTGTTGCTATGAGAAAATTGTACCAAAACAAGCACTCCCAAGTCAAAAGTCAGGAAAAGCAAGATTTACGAGCCGTTTGATCGCAAATCAACGACCTCGATGGCTGGATAAGGGTCTGTTTTCGAATGCTGTTTTTATTTGTACACTGAATGTAATAACTTCTTTAAAATACTTGTGGAATTCCTACGTTACGAACGCTGTCCAAAATTTACTTTCAACTCTAGGAAGTTCACGAAAGGATGCTCGTGCCTTACTCTTAGCGAGTCCTTGGAAATCAATTACTTGGTTAAGAAAAACAATTCCTTTAAAATTCTGCTAACTTTTCTAGGTTGCAAGGCTTGATGAGAGAGTGATCCACCATAGTTTAAGACACTGCCCTCTCCAGTGCATGGTTGCTTAAATCGATCCACAAATAATGTATCTGCAGCTCACCTTTCTGCAAAGTATGCAAAGGTGTGGATGGCTGAAGCTAGCAACAGGTGGCTGAATCTAGCATTGTTGTTCTTTATATGATTGCCTTCGTGCAGATGCAGACGGTAACCCTGCTATTGATTGCTGAATAGCAGCAGTACATGTAGCTATCCCTTTGCATGGACAAGAAACTTTTGCTTGGTGTGCATGCATGGCTTGCAAGTCGCAGTTAATGCCCATATGCTAAGCATGCGCTATAATCCCAAGGCAAGTTGACAAGACGGCCACTGTGGTGGCCTCCGATCGTGCACCTGTCGGCTTCAGGAACCCACGTTCGTGCATGATCCCGGACATGCAGCTCGGGCGTGCGAATTTCCGAGCTGTTCACAGTCGCTCGGTAGCAATTAATTCAGTCTCCAGACCCCGCTGTCGATCGCGTGACGGCGACCGGACCGCCGGCGACCAAGATCCCTGCCGAGATCGGAATGTTCCCCGGTGTCGCGGTCGCACGAGCGTCCCGTTCATCTCATCTCATCTCAGGGTGCACATACGCGTCGTACGCACTGCACAACTGCAATGCGCGCTGTCGCTAGCTGTTGCCGATAATCTAGGGCATGCGGCCATGATCCATATTATTAGATTTTATTTTGCACACACTCATGCATGCATAGATACCGCAATGCCATAGCACTGGGCACTCTAGTGAACGATAGGACGCATCGCGCATGAGCTATAAATTAGTATGTGCCACCTTGTCTAGGCACGTCATGATCCAAGATGCAAGAAACGTCAACTAAACTGTAACATGTAGGCCAATAAATGATGCTACATTGCTTGCTACTTTGTTTTTAACTTTGAGATGTCTCCTTCAATGGCATAAAAAATATTTTTAATATTTTTTTTACTTTGAGTAAATTTTTAGAAGGGGCTTAAATTGCACTTTCTATTTTTGGGCCGCCTCCAGTTTCATGTCTTCTCCCCTTTTAGATCTCATGTCCACACGTTCCACATCGACCTACCTCTTACGAGAATTTTTTCTTTTTCGTGCAACTGCTACGGGCGTTTCTCTCCACAGGACTTTATAGGCTAAATGGACCAACTTATTTGAACAAGAGCTTGCCAAGATCTATTCCCTTTCTGAGATGATTATTCAAGCATAAAACAAATGGGAAAATGGAAAATTGTTGATTTGCACTTTCAACTGTGTTTAACTAGTACTTAGAAATGCATTTGAACCACTTCCTACTAGATTACACTATGACTTTTGAACGTGTGAAAGTATATTCCCTCTATGGGACAATGGTTATTTAGAGATAGAAAATAGGTAGAGAGTTGGACATTTGCACATTCAAGTGAAATTGCCTAGTAATTTGAATGCAATGAAACCTACTTTGAATTGAATTGCACTAGCACTTTTTTGAACTAAAAAACTATTCCCTTTGTGTAACTGCTGTTATTAAGGGACTTTGAGATGCAGCTTAAAGTATAGCTTAAACTACTTTCAAAGAGAAGTTGGGGATTTGCCCATATGCCGAACCGGGAAAAGGGTCACTTGTAATGTGAGATGAAGAATAGCTTGAATGCAATTATGCATTTCATTACTAAGCTATACAAAAAACACTCATTTATTAAAAATATAATCAGCGAAGAAGCCAAAATCATAAAGCACCATCATTACTAGAGTGTTAGATTATGTCCCTCTCAATATCTCTTTTTAGAGAGCCATACTAGGGATTTATGTCCCACTATGGGTGGAGTTTTAATAATAAACTATGTAATATTTGATATTATTCTTTCTTATATAGCTTGTCGCTGCTTTTGTCTCTGTTTGGCGCAACTTTTGTAGTGGCTTCGTAATAATTGGGCTATGTGCACTTTCATGTGCAGAAGCGTCGAGAGAATTCTCTTCTATTATCTAGAAAAAAGTAATAGAGCTATAGCTTTACTATGATAAATCTTCTTTGGTGTTAACATCTTGGTCTAGTTCGTTAATGATGACATAACCGAGTTTCTTTCAAAACCTCCCAAACTTAGCTCTAGCAAGCTTTAGTTGAATTTTTGCATAGGTGTAAAACAAAGTCCAGAAGCAACAAAATAACTTCGCAATGAATCAAATGAAAAATGTAATAAAGTTGCAAATAGTGAAGGTCATGCTGTGAGAACCTTCGAGGCCCCATTATAAGGCGTCAGCCAAGAATTCAAAATATAAAATCTTGAACTGCACTATGGATATCCACAGATTTGTTCCCGGGTTTGGTCCATCCTTATGGTAACAAGATGTAAATGCATTTCATAAGCTTGCAAGTTAGCTTTGCTTCGTCCTTGATTCCACAAAAATAAATTTCCTTTCCCAACTTAGCAAAGTAAAAAAGAGATGCTATCAAAAAACAAGTCATTCATCTTACAAAATAAAAAGGGTTTAAAGTAAAAAAAAAGGACTTGACGACAAAATACTTGCCTAAAAGATCAGGTTTTAGTTGCATAAGCACGTTGTTGACGATCATTAAAAAGATTGAAGAAGACATGACTTACATGGCTAGAAGATTAAGAATTTTTTCTAGTCATTTTAGTAGTTCAAACAACCTCGAGTTATAGGCAAGCCGTACTATGAAGAAGGCAGTAAATCGACAGCTAAGGTGGATTACTCTAGTGTGATGCTCAGTAAAATCCAATTTTTAAAATCTCTATAATCCCCTAAATTCTCTTCACACAAATTCTAAGTGTGCTTGGAGGATTCGGACTGGTTGGTCAGAGCCTCCGAACAGTGTGTGTAGAGTTCTGTGGCGTACCCGGTTTTTAAACCGGATACTCCCTTATGATTACTGTACCGGTCCCTGGATCAGTAGCCGGTACACACAAGTTAATCTGTATATCATTGACATACATACGGATTTAAGTAAATAGACCCTCAAGGTCGAATGTCTGATACCTGTAGCCTAACGGCTATAAACTTGCAGCGGAAAAACAAGCGATGATATGGCCCAGCAATATGCCAAATCCCGACAGGCAACTGACTGGGGTTACGCCCTAACTTTCACGATCGTAATTGCTTCTTCAGAATTGCCGTCTCCTTCATCTGGCCAAATCAACAAGCCAAGTGAGTACATTGAATGTACTCGCAAGCTATTTCTACAGGAGAAAATATACGGCAATATTTCATGCAGGGAATAGATAAAGGAATAGCTCTAACCTAAGTTGCTTATTGTGCGGAAATGTAAGTTTTCAATTTAAATACGGGAATAATAGATTCCAAAGCAGTTTTGTAAATTCGAGCAATTCAAAACAACAAAAACTTTTCTTGAGATAGACCCGGCTACCTCCTTTTTATCACATTTGAGGACCCAGTCCATACTACCCCGGGCAGTATGACCAGCCTCCTCATCTCATTGCTCAGCTCGTACTATCCCGGATAGTACAGCCGGCTTCCTCAACGCGAAGCTCAGCCCGTGCTATCCCGGATAGCTCGGCTAGCCTCCGCTCAACTCGATGCCTAGCCCGTACTATCTCGGATAGTACGGCTAGCATCCTCCTCCTGCAATTCCTTGCCACCAGCCGTGTAGCTTAAATTGCACCCTGTGGACACATCATGCCCACGTCCTTAATCCCTTTCCCAAGCTTTCGCAAACAAAACTTAGTCTAACCAGTGTGTGGCCTTACCAGTTCATGTCCATGACCGAGGACGCGGCTATTCGAATAGTTTTTAACACTCTGCAGAGGTTGTACGGCTTTACCCACAAGATGTAATTCACCCTTGTTGCCATGGCCAAGTGAGCACTCTTCACAAGGAGTGCCGGCAGGGTTATTACAACGAGACCCTTCGCCCGTGTTCACACTAGAGCCGGACCCGCTAGGAGGGTAACCCAACTTTTGCATCCTGGATGTCAAAAATGGGACTCTCCACCTTTGTGTCGAACCATAATTTCACGTACCCGTGAGGCCCACCGAGAGCTTTACCTCCATAGCGTGGAACTCATCGAGGGCTTTACCCCCACGTAGTCCCGTGAAGATCCTCTAGGGATCCCGGATCCACCTAGCACATCACCCTAACTTCCCACGGTTCCGAGCTCCAGCATTAGACGACGGTACCGAGTCAAATCCTTCCCATAAAGGACATGTGGACGTACGGTGAGGGAACTGATTCAGCGGCACTTAGGTTCGGTCCTTAACCGATTCGAGCAAGACTCCAATTTCAACTCATCACCTCAGGTAGCGACCGGCTACCCTACCATTCATTACCTCAAGTAGCAACCGGCTACTCTACCACCTCCCAACATCCCTTAGCATTCTTACCGAATCAAAATTCCTCCATCATTTCATTTGGGGTTTTTGGCAAACATTGATTTCAAAAGGGCTCCTCGGTGTGCATTTGCAAACCGAGGGTTTGTATTTCCATGTAACTGTTTAAAACTTGGTTTTCAACTATAGCAGGGCTAAGCACGGCTAATGCCTATATCCTTACTATTCAGTTGGTCGTATATCTACCAACTAAATATATCTAGGGGTATGAAAGTCAGATTTCCAGACCTACCTCATGTACATCTACTGGGTATAACTAATCTAGCATAAAATAACGTTTATATTCACATAGCATGCAAGGTTCGCAAACAACATAATTAGATTTCAAATATGTGGGATTCAACGTGATCAAAGTAGGAATGCTTGCCTGGCAAGTTGGCCGGAGTTCGGTCTTGAACCTGATTCGGCAATTGTCCAAATTCCTTCACGCGATATTCCCAAACGTCAGTATCTACACGTCGAAAGAACGGCGAATGAATCAACAATGCGAAGGAGAACCAAATAAGAACCACGCATGCATTCATAGGCTTAAAGTTATGCCTTGTGGACCCAGTTGATTATTAGGGTTTGCAATAACGATTTGTTGTAGGAGGGACAACCCTAGTTTGCTGGATAATAAAATATTAGCACTCGAGGTGGCCCTGGTTCTCATATTTTGATTTGGGTTCAAAGGGTATACCATCTTTTAATATGCTCTTGGAAGAAAATATTTGGATGTATACCTTAGGGTTTTGTCGAATGTATTAGTAGGTATTGGTCTGGTTAAACAAAGAAAAGATTTGAACATATTAGGGTTCTCATGTTTCGGAACTTATTAGCATTTAAACTTCCTTAGCTCCTTTTATATCAGCTAGTTTTAGAAAATGGTCAACATTAATTAGAGGTTTGGATGAACATATGTGAATTTCTGGATTTGCTTAAAATGTGTAAAACATGTGTGTATCACTTTAGAAGACATTTGATATCTAATGGAAAACCCTTACCGTCCTTTGCCTTTAAGATGGGAGAATTTAATTACTCAAGATTTCTAGTCTTAACGCATCGCGCAGCGGTTAACCATTCTTAGTTCCTCCGGAAGCATATACAACTACAAGTTTGTCTATGGGGCATATGTTGCAAAGATAGCTATACATAATCCATCCTCTGTTATTTAAACTTAGGTTTATATTTTCGACTTTGGTTTGAACCAATGATTAGAGAATATTTTTATGAATCCAGAACCGGTCCTAGAATGTCCTAAGTTTAGCTTATGTTAGGTAGTGGGTGGGGTTTTAGTGGTGATGTCATAGGCAGAAATTGGAGGGGCGCTTTCGGTGCCAGGAGACGACTTTACACGCATTGCAGAAGGTTACGCTCTCAGAAAATGAAGGCGTAGTCCCGAAGGAGTTATGGGTGGAGGTGTTTTCCAATTGCGAACACGTATTAAATTGTTTACGCCTTCTCCTACCGTGCGGGTTGGCTTGGGGCGGCAGCAGCTTAAGAGCTTTAATCTACGGCTTAGTCCCCGTGGATTGCTCCAAGTCTAAGCAGAGGTGATGTGTAGTCCAGGAAGCTGCCGAGCTCGGGTACATTCCCGTCGGTGAGGAAGTAGGATGGGGAAGGATCGATGGCGTCGACGGGCCTCACTGATGGCAACTGGCGGCGCGATGGGAATTAGCAATGACCGGAATGGGGAGTGGGGGAGGTAGGAGATCGGCCGGTTGTGGTAGATCTTACTGGCGGGTGGCGGTGGCTAACTTGGGAGGCTCGCCGGGGTGGTGGCTCTAGTGACTCGGAGCTACTCCGGCGAGCGGCGCGCGGCGGGTTCTCAACCGGTTCGGTGAAGCCGGGCGCTGGTAGCTCTCCGTGGTTGCCAGGGAGGAAGAAGGGGAACCTTGGAAGGTGAGGCGATGTCGGCAGCTGTGGGACAGGCGTTGACGCCGCTACAGGAGGTCTTCTTGGCCAGTGCTGAGCAGGGCAGCAGCTTGCGGAGGAAGCCGAGTGCGGCACTGGGTGGCGGCGAGGAACATGGCTCCGGCGGCGGCAACCGTGGCCTTGGTGAGCTCCGGCTAACGGGGCAGCTCGGGGTTTGGGAGCGAGCTTGTAACGCCCCGAATCCCCAAAACCCGAAAATTAGGGCCTTCAAAAACTTTTTGATTAAACAACGCTATCAAAATAAAACTTAAGGTCAAAACCATTCGCCCTCGCGTCCCCGCCGCGACAAGCCGCTCCTGTCGCGACGAGCTCCTGCCGCGCCACCGATTCCCCGCCTCGGCATCTCTCAATATCTACCGTCGCTGCCATGCCTCTGCCACGGCAACCTCTCCCCTGCCGCGACAGCCAAATCCTACCGCGGTAAACGCCGCGACAACATCTCTCTGCTGCAACTTTGCACATCTACGTGAGCATATCAGTGTTTTCCTCAAACCCTAACCTACCACGACCTCACGTGTCTATTCTATCTGCGTCACAACCCTATATATGCTAAAACCATCGAGTGTATATGTACACACGCACTCCAGCCGATGAAACCCGGAATCGGCGAATATCTTAAAATGTCGCATGCACCATATTCATCGGAGCACCTGCGGTACCTCACCACCAGTCGACCCTAGGTCGAGATGGATAATCCACCAAGGATCCCGTGTACCCTCCGTCCCTTGCCGCACACCTGGAACCCCTTTCAGCCCTCTATTCCTCCCCGTCCCATTTAAACCATTAAGATTAAAATTAGCTTTTAGCTACGACCCATTAAAACAAGTTTCCAAAAAAATCCTAGAAATCTGGATTAACCATTATCGAACGCTGTCGTTAAAATTACCGCGGCGCGTGAAATCTCGAATAGCTCCCCAATCGACCCTGTCTAAAACCCAGTAAAGCATTTTTACCATCCCACTCAACCTAGCTGTTCCCTTATTTTCTCGGGCAACTCACGTCTCACCTCCCCCAGCTGAATTTCTAAGTCATGGCTGTAGCATGCAAGTCCCGAGAGGGAATCCGATTCGCGCCGGTGCCTAATTTTCTCTGTCGCTTGAATGTGTTCCTCAGAATCTGTGGTAGGAACTGACCTCTCGGCCACGTCCTTTTCCCTGGGAAAGCCAAACTCTTGCGTGCACGCCCCGGTCTTCCAGTGCTAGTACTCTCGAGCTCACTCCGTTCCCTATTGCTTTCTCTCTTCCTAAACGCCGAGCTAACTCACTCCAGTACAACCTAAGCTCCTCTGTCCTTTCCCTGCGCCAGCACTCGCACCACCCTCCTCCTTCTTCTTCACCAGTGCGCTTGGAATCAACCCACCCCGAGCTCCAGTAATGCCCAGCCAAGTCACATTGCCGGCCCTGTGGCCGAGCTGCGACCGTGCCAGCTGCCGGTAGCATAGCGCCAGTCTCCTCCCACCTCCCATCGGCACCCCGGCTCCCGACGACTTCGGACTGTGGCCGTGATTCGACGCGCCGGCAACGTCCCATCCCGAGGTCGAGCTACCCCAGCAATGGCTGTGGCCAGCTCGCCGCCGCCGGGCTATTTAAGGCACGCCAAACCCCGTTCCCGACTCAAGCCATCAGCGGAGAAATTCATCACATCCCAAACCCCACTCATCTTCCCCTCTTCCAACCAAGGCTGCCGCCAAGCTCCGAACTAGCTCCAATGCCTCCCCTGTTCCGATCTAACCGAGCCCTCTGGAGCTCAGCACATCAGCTACCAACCGAATCCAGCAAACAACCAAAAGCTTTGAATTAGAAGGGGAAGGAGAAGGAACTCCAGAGCTCCGGGTCTCACTGGATAGCTGCTGACCCGCCGCTCCGACAGCCTTAACCACCGGCTTCAGACAGCTTCAACCGCCGGAGCTCAGCTGCTCTCAACCGCCGCCGCCGCAACCCCGTTTCCCTGTCCGAGCCAGCTCGCCCCGGCTTCAATCCACCCCAACGCCGGTCGCCGACCGCCCCAACCCCCGCTCGCCGAAGCCCTATCCGCCAGAGCTCCCCCCTAACCGCCGCCGTTTCCCCTCGAGCCACCGCCTGATCCGCCGGCCGCCCTCTTTCTCCCGCCGGCTCAACCAGGGCCCTGCTCCCGAGCGCCGCCGCCAGTAGACCGTCGCCGGAGCCCCTCCTGCGCAGGCCCCATCTCTCCCTGGTGAGCTGCCGCCGCCGACGCCGCCCTTTTCTTTGCTCCTATCTCCTTTTACTTCGGCCGCACCCCCTCTGCAATGCTTGCACAGCGTAGTAGCTGAGCTCAGTAAATAAACAAGCACCAGTAGGGTGGCCCCGTATGTCAATGAGCTATTTAAGCTCTAATTAGACAGTTAGCGGTTGACAGGTTAATTGGTTAGTTATAGTAATGAACTAGGGTAGCCTTGAGTTTTGAAACCTTTAGAATCCTTCTCCAGATAGATTTTCACCGTACGAGCTTGTTTATACGAGAACAGCAAAGAATTAAGCATTGCACGAACCATCTAGTAGTTCCGATAATAGGTCTCCTAAATCCAAATATAGTTAGTCGAAAGCAGAGAACGGCTTAGGAATTAATTGGAGAACTAAAATTCCCTACCTAAGGCTTAGCTTGGTCCGGCTTCAAGATGCCCCAACGTAACATAGCAGTTGCAAGACATGTTCATTACTCTCTGTGTTCAAGTACCGATAGGAATTGAATCATCATATACCAATACGATTAAAGGGGCTTTTGATTTAGTCGCGCATCCATGCACTTGAAAAGGGTACCAATTGTTAGATTAAAATTTTAAACTATGCACGGCAGGGAATAAAATGCTTGGAGGTACCCTAGGAACTCTGTAACCTAAAAGAACTAAGGATCCTAAGTAATTTCTAAATTGGGGATCAAAAGGCTTAGGTAAGCACTAGAAGAACATCATCATTTCGTGTGGCTGAAAGTTTAGCTAAGGACTCGAATCAAGTCCGGAGGATTTAAAAGGAGAATCTTTAACATGTATTCATATCTAATATCTTCGGAGTAAGGATCATGAGGTCGACTAAAGCACCCCAGAAACCCTAAGATCTAATGTAAGCGCATGCTTACCGAAAACCCTAATTATAGTGTTCTGCTGGTTCTCCATTTGATGTTATTGGGATCTTTACTCACACCATTGTTTATTCGCTACTTTTCCGGCGTGTAGTTTTGACGATACGACGAATCGTGCGAAGGAATCTGGAGGGCTGCCGAATCGAGTTCGAGACCGAGACCCGGCCGATACTGCTAGGCAAGCATTCCCACTTTGATCATGTTGAATCCCATATGTGTGAACTCATAATTATATTGTTTGCGAACTCTGCATGCTATGTGATTATAAACGATATTTTATGTAGAGGTAGTTATACCCATTAGTTGCAAGATACCTAGGTCTGAATATCCTTCCTTGTAACCCTAGGTATATTCAGCGGTCGACTCTTGACCGTCGAATAATTAAGGTTATAGGTGTTAACCATGCTTAGCCCTGCTATAGTCAAAAACCAAGTTTTAAACATCCCGTTGGGATATGGGAAAACAAACCCTCGGATGGCATATGCTGTCCGAGGTGACTTTCACAAATAAAGGTTTATCACAAATCAAAAGAAAAGAGGAGATGATTTGGATTCGGGTAGGAATGTTAAGTGATGTTCGGGGATGTAGAACATTGGTTGGAGCCATGATCGTCCGAGACGTCATGGGGTCAGGAAATGGAGTCCTACTCGAATCAGTTAAGGACCGAGCCTAAGTGCCGCTAAACCGGTTCCATTACCGTACGTCCACATGTCCTTTATGGGAAGGACTTGGCTTAGTAACCCGGCAAGTATTAGGGTTTGGACCCGTGGGAAGTAGGGAGTTAGTGCTAGGTGTTTGAAGTCCTAGAGTTCCACCTACGCCAGGCGGGAGGTGTTGAGACGACACAAAGGTGGAGAGTCCCAATTTGGTGTCCAGGACATGCAAACTTGGGTATCCACCTAGCGGGTCCAACTCTGGTATGGAAGCGGGCGAAGGTCTCGTTGTACAAGCCCTGGACACATGCGACGCGTAGCATGCCCAGGGGGAACTACATCTTGTGGGTAAAGCCGTACAACCTCTGCAGAGTGTTAAAAAACTATTCGAATAGCCGCGTCCTCGGTTATGGACATGAACTGGCAAGGCCACACACTGGTTAGACTAAGTGTTGTTTGCGAAAGCATGGGAAAAGGGATTAAGGACGTGGGCATGATGTGTCCACAGAGGGCAATTTACGCTACAGGTTGGTAGCAAGGAATTGCCGGAGGAGTAGGCTAGCCGTGTGATTCGGGATACACGGGCTGAGCCAGGGGCACTCGCTGAGCTATCCAGGATAGTGTCAGTCGAGTGTGGTACCGAGAAGCTAGACATGTTGCCCAGGGTAATATGGTCTGAGCTGTCTCGAGGATTGTAAGGAGGTAGCCGGGTCTACCTCGGGAGGATTCTGTTCATTTTACTTTAAACAGTTTTACTAAATTGCTTTTGAATCTACTATCCAAGTATTTAAATTATGCACTTACTTTTCCGCACATTAATCAGCTTAGAGTAGAGCTATTCCTTGTTTATCCTCTGCATGAATTATTTTCCGTATACTCCTTCCTGTGGGAATAGCTTGCGAGTACATTCAATGTACTCACCTGGCTTGTTGATTTGGCCAGACGAAGAAGACATCAGTTCTGAAGATAAGATTACAGATGCGAACGCTAGGGCGTAATCCCAGTCAGTTGCCTGTCGGGTATGGCATACTGATGGGCCACTTTCCGCTGAAATTCCGCTGCAAGATTTTAGCCATTGGGCTACAGGTATCAGGTTACCGACCTTTACGGTCTATTTAATTATTTACGTATGTATGACAATGATATACAGGTTAACTCGTGTGTATCGGCTACTGATCCAGGGACCGGTTACAGTGATCACGAGGAAGTTCCCGGCTTAAAAACCGGGGGCGCCACAGCTTGGTATCAGAGCCATACTGACTGTAGGTTAACCCTAGTTAGCATGGCCGTTAGATAGGACTTAGGATATACAAACTATTTTCTAAAATAAGTTAAATGATGACATAAGTGTGGACTCTACTCTCATCATGATTCCTGGCATTTCTTCTCTTTACTTCGGAAATACTTCTGAACGTAGCATTAACAAAATTTATACTAAACTCATCCTTTGTTCAAAATTGTAGATGAGTGTAGGCACGCTTCGCCGAGAACACGGACACCCTTGGGGCGCTCTCCTGAGAAAGCTACTTCGCTTCCTTGGAATTCGACGTCGACCACTGTTCATTGTTCAGAAGGACTACGTCGTCGGAATGGATGCTGGATATCGTGCCAAGGTGTACTTCTACTCTCTTCGAGCAACCCCGCATGTCTACACGGGGTACAGCTTCAGCCCACGAGGAGCCATAATGATCGTATCGCGAGAAGCCATACGACGCCTCTGCCGCATGTACCACGTCCGGATGCAAAGTCAGGAGCCTACCTTTGTCCGTAGACATTGATCGAATGATCAGACCTTGAACAATAAGTTAGGTCACTAGAGTTCACTGTCACTTAGCGACATGAACCACATAACCCGTCGTAAAGTCTAGTAGAACGCTTTGGTTTGTAATAAGTGCTGGACTACGGTCTGTAATATGTTGTATTGTACTGCATGTCGTATGAGGTACGCCATCGCCATAGGCGTGGTATAGTACCCGCACTTGGTTATATGATAATAGCCTTCACGGCCTAGGTAATAAAAATAACTCTGTTCGTACCCCAGTCTTGTCACTTGTTATGTCCCACATGTTGTCGGTAGCCCGTCAAAGCTGACTGCCCATTTCCCCAGGTGTCGTCAACCATTAAAGACGACCGGTACCTGTCAAATCCTAGGGTAACTTCACCTTTCACCTCCCTCAAACCTGAGTTACCACTGGCTACCCTTCTGCCGTAAACCAGCTATAAAAGCCCCTCTGAACTTTTATACCTCACCACCGTCAGAAGCCTTTTGCTCTGGCACACCCCTTCGTTATTCGTCATTCTCCCCCTTACCCACAAACACGATGCTTTGGGGTACCTTATACCAGGACACCACCGCTGAAGAATTCGCCGGATTCGTTCACGTCTTGTGGACCGTAGCTCAACAAAACCCTCGGAGCAACCCAACGCCCTAAGTTACAGCGTTGTACTTAGGAGATGCTCCTGGCACCCTGCACGAGTTTTGGGCGATAGTGCACGTCTATCCCGGAGACTCCGATCCAGGCATGCCATTTGGTTTCATCGGAAGAACTATGCCTACCTCTACCCTGGCCATTAAATCAGTTGCATGGGAAGCTGTCTTCCACCTACGTCAACTGGTCCCTAGTATGAATCAACCACCTTTCTCATTATATCCTGGCGGGTACTCCTGGAGAAGACTCCGAACACACAAGCTTGCACCCAGAAGAGAATGACACAGTGAAACACCTCGCCATGTACGTTGCAGCTCAACACGATCTGCTTACCCAACTGGCAAATTCCTGGCTTTTGACACAAGGAACTGGTATTCCTATGCTTTCCCAGCTTCTTTCTAGCACTCCCTCGGTGACAGCCGCTACCGCCCCTGATATCGAAGAGCAGCCGCCACCAAGCATACCACCTGCAAAAGGAGGCAGTAGCCGCTCCAGGAAGACTACGGCCTCCAAAGGCACTCCAACCCCTCGAAAAGCGAAAGCCCCGCGCAATAGTAAATCTACTCAGGACGCCGACCCAGAAGCAAGCTAGGCGTTCAAAGATGTTGGATCTGGTTTAGCCCTTTCGTGCCACTAGTTGTGTGTGTTTTTCTCGTGTTAATGTTTGCAATAGGAAACTTGCCCATGCTGTCTGACATTAGGGCAAGGACACCCGATACGCTTTTAGGCGTATGAATAAGTGTCGTGTAGTTCCTTTTAGAGTATCATGAGTGTTTGCACCCTCCATCCTTGTAGTAACCCCTTGTTGCTGGCAACAGTTTTATCCCTCCCAGTTACCTTCAATTATTGCCCGGTATTCACTCCTCGTTGTCGGCCACATGCCACCTTTATCTAATCGCCTTGGTTTGTTTTCCACTCTCTGGAAGCTATCAACTGAACGTTGGTGGTAGGACCCTCTCTAGGCAACACGCCGCGCGTCCACCACCGAGCCTTCAAATAGCTATATGGACTCTGCCCCAACCCACTCCAGGCCCCCTGCCGTTCTATTTTCCACTAGCTAGTTCCTTGCTGCTAGACCCCCTTCACTCCCAACGCTCCCTACCCTTGCTCAGTCTCCCTTCCTCTACGAACATGACGCCGCAAGGTACCCTCTGTCAAGAAACCACCGCTGAAGACCTTACCGGCTTTGCCGGCGTTCTCTGGATCGTGTCATGGCAAGCCCTCGGAGCAACGCGACGACCGGAGTATGAAGTATACCGAAGTCAAGCCTCCGACATCGCACCTGAGTTTTGGGCTGATGTCTCCGTCTACCCCGCCGATTCTAATCCAAGCGCACCCTTCCGGATCTATGGACGGTCCATGCCAACACCAGCTATGGCTATTCAGATGGCCGCTGGGAAGCCATCTCCCTTCTTCGCTACCGTGTCCCCGGTATGAACCAAAGAGCTTTTCGATTCTACCCTCACCGCGTCCCAGGAGGAGGCACGAGGTTTAACAACCCACCTCCCGACAAGGACACCGCGGTAACTCACCTCCATCTTTATCTAGCCGCTCAGCACGATCTCCTCACCCAGCTGGTAGAGTTCTGGATCTCGTCGCAACAGATCCCTTCGTCTGCGCGATCTTCATCCGCTTCTAGCCACTCTTCGGCAACTTCCACCTACACCCTTGAGATGGAAGAGCTCCTCATGCCAAGAGCACCAGCAACCGAAGAAAGTACCAGCCATCGCAGGCGCAACGTTACCCTTCGACGCACCCCGATCTCAACGGAGAACCAGAATCCTCAAGAGGAAATTACTCCGCCCCAAGCCGTCAATCCAGAGGCAAATCAGGCCAATAATGCACGCCGAGTTGGGCTATTCAACTCGATACGTCTAGTTGTTTGTGTGCTTGCATCGCGTTAATATTTGTTGTTGTATTTAGTCTAGTATCTTTCGATACTCAGACAACCTGGTTTGAGATGCTTGTAGACGCATGTAAGCGCGTCATGCTGATTTTCCTGCTGTTTTACTGGAGTTTCCAATGGGTCTTCTGACCCTAATAATGTTATTCGATATTGTTCGCTTCTGTTTATATGCACAATTAAAATCTGGAATTTCTCTCTCGTTCCCTTGATGCTTCCCTCGTTCCTATGTCGCTACGGGAAGAACTATTCCCCAGATGGCAAAACCAGCACGTCTCAAGAAGCACTCATTCAGCCAAGCCAAGTAGCTTTAGCTGTCAACCCGAATCAAACCCCGTTAAGTCACGATCTAGATCACATAAGTTGCCCATAGCCCTAGACCACTAATCAATAGTGGCCTACCCGCACAAATTATCGGCACTCGAAATCAAATAATGAATGCCAAGCACTTCTTCTCCCGTGATCTGCTCTGTTTGCTCGCCCCAATACCCTTCCATAATTGGTGGCAATCCCTTGGACCTTTTCAAGCCACCGCTTATTTGTCCTTATATTCTTCTGTTGTAGCCAGCTATATGCCTACCTTCATTCAATAGCTTTAAATTCCCTGCTACCGATCTAACAAGAGAGGCAGAATTTTGTCTTGTCCGAAGCCGCACGCCGTGCACCTTTCCGCCGAGCCATCAATAGCTACCTGGACTCTACCTCATCTGTCCGCACTCATCCCGTGCTCTTCTTTTCCCTCGCTAAATACTTCATCGCCCTAGAGCTCTTTGCTCCCAGTGCTTATTCCCCTTTTGCTCGTTTCCCTTTCACCGCACCTCCGCCTGCTTCCAGCAGCACTTTGACAATTTTCGCCCACATCTTGAAATCAACAAGCAGCCATGGCAATCGCACCTGCAGCCGAAGAAGGCGTCCGCCGCCGCAGACGCAATGCCTCGTCTCAACGCGCTCCAACCCCATCAGAGAAACAACGCCCCCAGGAAGAAATCGCTCCACGTCAGGCCCCTAATCCAGAGCTAGACCAGGACGAAAATGTGCGTCGAGCTTGGATTAACCAGCTCAATGTGTTTGGTTGTTTGTGCGTTTACATTGCGTTGATTTTTGCTATTGGGTTCAGCCTGATGCCTCCCGGCAATCCGACTGGCCTATTTGATGCCCTGGTAAACGCCTGGATGCGTGTCATGCTAATCCTTGTGTTGTTTTACTGGACTTTTCAATGCGTCTTCCGACCCTAATGAATTGTCCATTGTTAGTTCGTTCTTGCTTGAATCTGTAAACAAGACTTGAGATTCTCTCACCTACCTGCTGTTTCCCCCTTGCCCATTCTGATGCCAAATGATTGCCTATCTACCCTGGCAATTCCTCCACTCCATAAAGCACTCAATGCGCTAGCAGCACGCCTGATCCTTTTTGCAAAAGCTAGCCACTCGAATCGAACGCGAAGTGCTCGTAACACCAGACCCCTACCTAGTCGATGGCCGACCAATGCCAATTATCTGCACCCACTGTAAACCTTGAGAGGATATATGCCCAGGACAAAGCGTGAGGAGACACCACCACATCAAGGCTGACAGGACAACACTAACCGCTTAAAGAGTTCAGAAATGCGTTCGGAATTAGAGTTGAGATATGCACCCTGCAAATTTTTAAGGAGAGTAGTTCCGAGAATTTGAAGGAAGGACTGCACTGGAGCTATGAAGATGTTTTGCGACAGAAGACCATACGACCCTGCCCTTGTTCTCCTCCTAATCCATCTGAATCTCGAGGACGAGATTCCTTTTAAGGGGGGTAGGTTTGTAACGCCCCGAATCCCCAAAACCCGAAAATTAGGGCCTTCAAAAACTTTTTGATTAAACAACGCTATCAAAATAAAACTTAAGGTCAAAACCATTCGCCTCGCGTCCCCGCCGCGACAAGCCGCTCCTGTCGCGACGAGCTCCTGCCGTGCCACCGATTCCCCGTCTCGGCATCTCTCAATATCTACCGTCGCTGCCATGCCTCTGCCACGGCAACCTCTCCCCTGCCGCGACAGCCAAATCCTACCGCGGTAAACGCCGCGACAACATCTCTCTGCTGCAACTTTGCACATCTACGTGAGCATATCAGTGTTTTCCTCAAACCCTAACCTACCACGACCTCACGTGTCTATTCTATCTGCGTCACAACCCTATATATGCTAAAACCATCGAGTGTATATGTACACACGCACTCCAGCCGATGAAACCCGGAATCGGCGAATATCTTAAAATGTCGCATGCACCATATTCATCGGAGCACCTGCGGTACCTCACCACCAGTCGACCCTAGGTCGAGATGGATAATCCACCAAGGATCCCGTGTACCCTCGTCCCTTGCCGCACACCTGGAACCCCTTTCAGCCCTCTATTCCTCCCGTCCCATTTAAACCATTAAGATTAAAATTAGCTTTTAGCTACGACCCATTAAAACAAGTTTCCAAAAAAATCCTAGAAATCTGGATTAACCATTATCGAACGCTGTCGTTAAAATTACCGCGGCGCGTGAAATCTCGAATAGCTCCCCAATCGACCCTGTCTAAAACCCAGTAAAGCATTTTTACCATCCCACTCAACCTAGCTGTTCCCTTATTTTCTCGGGCAACTCACGTCTCACCTCCCCCAGCTGAATTTCTAAGTCATGGCTGTAGCATGCAAGTCCCGAGAGGGAATCCGATTCGCGCCGGTGCCTAATTTTCTCTGTCGCTTGAATGTGTTCCTCAGAATCTGTGGTAGGAACTGACCTCTCGGCCACGTCCTTTTCCCTGGGAAAGCCAAACTCTTGCGTGCACGCCCCGGTCTTCCAGTGCTAGTACTCTCGAGCTCACTCCGTTCCCTATTGCTTTCTCTCTTCCTAAACGCCGAGCTAACTCACTCCAGTACAACCTAAGCTCCTCTGTCCTTTCCCTGCGCCAGCACTCGCACCACCCTCCTCCTTCTTCTTCACCAGTGCGCTTGGAATCAACCCACCCCGAGCTCCAGTAATGCCCAGCCAAGTCACATTGCCGGCCCTGTGGCCGAGCTGCGACCGTGCCAGCTGCCGGTAGCACAGCGCCAGTCTCCTCCCACCTCCCATCGGCACCCCGGCTCCCGACGACTTCGGACTGTGGCCGTGATTCGACGCGCCGGCAACGTCCCATCCCGAGGTCGAGCTACCCCAGCAATGGCTGTGGCCAGCTCGCCGCCGCCGGGCTATTTAAGGCACGCCAAACCCGTTCCCGACTCAAGCCATCAGCGGAGAAATTCATCACATCCCAAACCCCACTCATCTTCCCCTCTTCCAACCAAGGCTGCCGCCAAGCTCCGAACTAGCTCCAATGCCTCCCCTGTTCCGATCTAACCGAGCCCTCTGGAGCTCAGCACATCAGCTACCAACCGAATCCAGCAAACAACCAAAAGCTTTGAATTAGAGGGGAAGGAGAAGGAACTCCAGAGCTCCGGGTCTCACTGGATAGCTGCTGACCCGCCGCTCCGACAGCCTTAACCACCGGCTTCAGACAGCTTCAACCGCCGGAGCTCAGCTGCTCTCAACCGCCGCCGCCGCAACCCCGTTTCCCTGTCCGAGCCAGCTCGCCCCGGCTTCAATCCACCCCAACGCCGGTCGCCGACCGCCCCAACCCCCGCTCGCCGAAGCCCTATCCGCCAGAGCTCCCCCCTAACCGCCGCCGTTCCCCTCGAGCCACCGCCTGATCCGCCGGCCGCCCTCTTTCTCCCGCCGGCTCAACCAGGGCCCTGCTCCCGAGCGCCGCCGCCAGTAGACCGTCGCCGGAGCCCCTCCTGCGCAGGCCCCATCTCTCCCTGGTGAGCTGCCGCCGCCGACGCCGCCCTTTTCTTTGCTCCTATCTCCTTTTACTTCGGCCGCACCCCCTCTGCAATGCTTGCACAGCGTAGTAGCTGAGCTCAGTAAATAAACAAGCACCAGTAGGGTGGCCCCGTATGTCAATGAGCTATTTAAGCTCTAATTAGACAGTTAGCGGTTGACAGGTTAATTGTTAGTTATAGTAATGAACTAGGTAGCCTTGAGTTTTGAAACCTTTAGAATCCTTCTCCAGATAGATTTTCACCGTACGAGCTTGTTTATACGAGAACAGCAAAGAATTAAGCATTGCACGAACCATCTAGTAGTTCCGATAATAGGTCTCCTAAATCCAAATATAGTTAGTCGAAAGCAGAGAACGGCTTAGGAATTAATTGGAGAACTAAAATTCCCTACCTAAGGCTTAGCTTGGTTCCGGCTTCAAGATGCCCCAACGTAACATAGCAGTTGCAAGACATGTTCATTACTCTCTGTGTTCAAGTACCGATAGGAATTGAATCATCATATACCAATACGATTAAAGGGCTTTTGATTTAGTCGCGCATCCATGCACTTGAAAAGGGTACCAATTGTTAGATTAAAATTTTAAACTATGCACGGCAGGGAATAAAATGCTTGGAGGTACCCTAGGAACTCTGTAACCTAAAAGAACTAAGGATCCTAAGTAATTTCTAATTGGGGATCAAAAGGCTTAGGTAAGCACTAGAAGAACATCATCATTTCGTGTGGCTGAAAGTTTAGCTAAGGACTCGAATCAAGTCCGGAGGATTTAAAAGGAGAATCTTTAACATGTATTCATATCTAATATCTTCGGAGTAAGGATCATGAGGTCGACTAAAGCACCCCAGAAACCCTAAGATCTAATGTAAGCGCATGCTTACCGAAAACCCTAATTATAGTGTTCTGCTGGTTCTCCATTTGATGTTATTGGGATCTTTACTCACACCATTGTTTATTCGCTACTTTTCCGGCGTGTAGTTTTGACGATACGACGAATCGTGCGAAGGAATCTGGAGGGCTGCCGAATCGAGTTCGAGACCGAGACCCGGCCGATACTGCTAGGCAAGCATTCCCACTTTGATCATGTTGAATCCCATATGTGTGAACTCATAATTATATTGTTTGCGAACTCTGCATGCTATGTGATTATAAACGATATTTTATGTAGAGGTAGTTATACCCATTAGTTGCAAGATACCTAGGTCTGAATATCCTTCCTTGTAACCCTAGGTATATTCAGCGGTCGACTCTTGACCGTCGAATAATTAAGGTTATAGGTGTTAACCATGCTTAGCCCTGCTATAGTCAAAAACCAAGTTTTAAACATCCCGTTGGGATATGGGAAAACAAACCCTCGGATGGCATATGCTGTCCGAGGTGACTTTCACAAATAAAGGTTTATCACAAATCAAAAGAAAAGAGGAGATGATTTGGATTCGGGTAGGAATGTTAAGTGATGTTCGGGGATGTAGAACATTGGTTGGAGCCATGATCGTCCGAGACGTCATGGGGTCGGGAAATGGAGTCCTACTCGAATCAGTTAAGGACCGAGCCTAAGTGCCGCTAAACCGGTTCCATTACCGTACGTCCACATGTCCTTTATGGGAAGGACTTGGCTTAGTAACCCGGCAAGTATTAGGGTTTGGACCCGTGGGAAGTAGGGAGTTAGTGCTAGGTGTTTGAAGTCCTAGAGTTCCACCTACGCCAGGCGGGAGGTGTTGAGACGACACAAAGGTGGAGAGTCCCAATTTGGTGTCCAGGACATGCAAACTTGGGTATCCACCTAGCGGGTCCAACTCTGGTATGGAAGCGGGCGAAGGTCTCGTTGTACAAGCCCTGGACACATGCGACGCGTAGCATGCCCAGGGGGAACTACATCTTGTGGGTAAAGCCGTACAACCTCTGCAGAGTGTTAAAAACTATTCGAATAGCCGCGTCCTCGGTTATGGACATGAACTGGCAAGGCCACACACTGGTTAGACTAAGTGTTGTTTGCGAAAGCATGGGAAAAGGGATTAAGGACGTGGGCATGATGTGTCCACAGAGGGCAATTTACGCTACAGGTTGGTAGCAAGGAATTGCCGGAGGAGTAGGCTAGCCGTGTGATTCGGGATACACGGGCTGAGCCAGGGGCACTCGCTGAGCTATCCAGGATAGTGTCAGTCGAGTGTGGTACCGAGAAGCTAGACATGTTGCCCAGGGTAATATGGTCTGAGCTGTCTCGAGGATTGTAAGGAGGTAGCCGGGTCTACCTCGGGAGGATTCTGTTCATTTTACTTTAAACAGTTTTACTAAATTGCTTTTGAATCTACTATCCAAGTATTTAAATTATGCACTTACTTTTCCGCACATTAATCAGCTTAGAGTAGAGCTATTCCTTGTTTATCCTCTGCATGAATTATTTTCCGTATACTCCTTCCTGTGGGAATAGCTTGCGAGTACATTCAATGTACTCACCTGGCTTGTTGATTTGGCCAGACGAAGAAGACATCAGTTCTGAGATAAGATTACAGATGCGAACGCTAGGGCGTAATCCCAGTCAGTTGCCTGTCGGGTATGGCATACTGATGGGCCACTTTCCGCTGAAATTCCGCTGCAAGATTTTAGCCATTGGGCTACAGGTATCAGGTTACCGACCTTTACGGTCTATTTAATTATTTACGTATGTATGACAATGATATACAGGTTAACTCGTGTGTATCGGCTACTGATCCAGGGACCGGTACAGTGATCACGAGGAAGTTCCCGGCTTAAAAACCGGGGGCGCCACAGAGCTCGAGGTAGGCGGAGCTGCAAGGAAGGGCGGGGCTGCCGGGGAGGAGGCGCCTACAGAGGCGGCGACGCTATGGTGCTCGCCGTCGGTGGCTGGGTGGCAGGGTCACGGCGGCGACCACCGAGCGGCAAAACCGGCGGCGGAGGCGAACACGAAGGCGGACTTGGCGGCGGCTGCACGACGGGGCTCTGCGGTGGCGAGGAGATCTTGGCCGGCGGCGAAGTCGTCGAGGAGAGGGCCAGTGCGGGTGAGCTCGGCGGGAAGGGATAGCAAGCAGGGGAGCTCGGGGTAGAGTCGATTGGGGAAAGGAGCACGGTGGAGCTTTGCCGCCCGGCTGGCTTGTTGGAGCTCGGGAGAGAGGAGCGGTGTGGGGAGTTGCGAAGCGGCGGCGGAGGGTGGCACGCGTGATCCTTGTCGGTGCTGGTACTTGAGCTGCTCAGCAGGTGGGTTTTTGGGCAGGAGCTTGAGCGCAGCTCAGCTTGTGGAGGTGGAAGAAGGGAGTGAGGCGTCATCGCATTGATCAGGATGAAATGGTGAGTAGATAAGAAAGGAGCTGGGACCTGTGCTGCTGAGCAATAGTGATGGTACGGGTTGCCCTCTGTTGAATGAGAGTAAGCGACACCGAGCAATGGTGAGGTGGCTTGGATGAGCAGTGCTGCTGATGAAATGGAGAGAGATTGAGAGTGTGCTGGAATTAATGGGTAGCTCAGCCTGGCTCCAAAGGGGTGCATGTGTGCGGCACAGGCATGGCAGGGGCGGCATGAGGTGTCCATCAGCATTCCTGTAGGTTTTGCTACGTGCGGCCATGTCCTGGAGTCTCGGGAGAACGTGGTCAGGAGCTCTGCCAAGTTTGGCACCGTTTGGTCCTTCGTACAGAGTAAACCATGCATGCCATGATTTGACGGGACTTGGTTTTTAACTGGTGATGATGTGACTTGGGCTGCCAGGGGTGGTTCCAGAGTGCAGGGGAGTTGAGTAAACCAAGAAAGAGCTTTACCAATTGTTTGGTTGAATTTGATTAAGGTCTCCTTGTAATTTTATGCGACGGAAGATTTCTGGCATAGGTGTTCAGTAGGAACCATTCCAGATTTTTGAATACAACTCACCCATGTTTTTACGTATTTGGGCTCCCTGAGGTGTGGAGATCATCGTGTAATTTTGTCGGGATTTTTGGGGACGTGTATTTATGGGTTACTATGTAACGCTCCTTTTATACCCAGTGTTTATAAATTTTGATTTGTAAATATTTTGTACTGGCCACTGTGATTTTATGTTACAATTGGGTTAGGATTATTACTAGGGTGTCCCACAAACGATCTCGAAATTTTTGGGAAGGTCGAAAAGTGCTAGGTCTCGCGGTTAGGGTTTTTAAAGGAGTTTGAATTTAAATAGGGATAAGGGAATTGGAGGTTGGGACTAGGGTTCCGGAGCGTGGCAAGGTGTGACTGAGTTATGGGCACTTGAGATACGTCCTTTATCTTGAGTCGGGATGAGTTGGTGGTAGGGTACCGTTAGTGTAGGTGCCGTATTGGGATGCCTTTCGCGCTAGGGTTTTAGAAGGGACCGACTTTAAATAAGAAGGAAGGGTTCGGGGCTGGGTTTAGGTTTCCAAGGTACGGTAAGGGGTGGAGGGTTATGGGAACTCTCGAGGACCCTCTCATCTTGGTCCGGGACTACTTGGTTGCAAGGTGCCGCTGGCGTACCGACGTATATGGCGTAGGTGTTGCGTTAAGGCATATTCTCGCGTTAAGGTTTTAGTGCATAAATAAAAATAGTATATATGTGCATATGTTCACGATATGGTCTGGCGAGGTAGGTGGCAAAAGAATGTCATTCGGAGCAAGTTTAGGGCATGTATATGTTTAAATTTAGCAAGGGTATCGTGTGGTAATTAGCCGTAGTCGCGGTCTAGGTTATTCCGACTAGGAATAAAGGGAGAGGAACAAGGGTGGATGGTTTAGGCCTGATTTGCTTTAGGGTTGGAATGATTTGATGTAAAGTTTTAATCGGGTGTACTTCAGTTAGCGTTATTAACAAAAGTTTTTGAAAGCCCTAATTTTCGGGTTTTGAAAAATCGGGGTGTGACAAGTTCTTTGTTGCTACGGAGCCACCGAGTGATGTTGGTTTGGACCCTCCGGTGTTTTCCTTGACTTCTATCTAGAAGCATATTTTTTGCCTAGAGCCACCGAGTGGTGCTCATCCAGGCCCTCCGAGAGTTCAAATGTCTTTTGTCCAGAAGAATTATTTTTTTCTGAAGCCACCGAGTGGCGCTGATCCGGAGCCTCTGAAGTTTTTCCAGTTTTTTGTTCAGAAGAATCTCTTGTACCCGGATCCTCCGGATGGTTTCCATTCGGAACCTCCGATGTCTTTCAGTTTCTCTTTCTGGAGAGCTTTTATTTTGCCTGGTGCCTCCGAGGGATTTTATCAGAACCTCAGCAAGAAGTTTAGAGAGTTCTCTGTTTGGTTTGAAATCCCTGAGTCATCCTTGTCTGGATGTTCCAAAGAAAAGCTAGCTCTCTATTTGAGTGCTGA
The DNA here is from genome assembly GCA_019208055.1 of Stipa capillata. NCBI lineage: Eukaryota > Viridiplantae > Streptophyta > Magnoliopsida > Poales > Poaceae > Stipa > Stipa capillata. The sequence goes on from JAGXJF010002771.1 coordinate 49,167, forward strand.
GCTCATCCGGACCCTTGGAGTGATGTGTGTCCGGATCCTCCACGGAAGCTAGTTGGTTCTCTGTTTCACTAAGTGTCGAACCTCCAAACATTCCGACTGAGACTTGTCTAGAGCCTTTGAACTAGGTTTTCTTCCCTGGACAGAAGGTTATTTTCTATCTGGTCCCTCCGAATGTATCTTGTCTGCACCCTACAGGTGCTAGAATGCCTTTGAAGTTTGAACCATTCAGAACCTCCGGGTGGTGCAGTGTCATGTCCTGAGAAGCTCAAATCGACTGTTATTTGAATCTCGGAGCCCTCAGGTCATGTTGTCCAGAGCCTTTGGGTAGAATTCTAAAGGCTAAAATTGAGGCACGAGGTATATTGGTTCACTAGTACCAATTTCATAAGTATATTGGGTTTCTATGCTAGCATAAGACGCAATTGCGGTAAATACCTAACTAATGGAGGAATCTTTTCATTAGGAAAATAATACTAGGCACCTTTACCATTAATCCAAGTGTGTGCAGTTGTCACTTTGAATCCATATATTGATGAATGCCAAAATGCAAACCAATCTCGAATGTCTTGATGATCATAGATGAATTACAAGGAGTTTCTAGATCTACACACGAAATAGTGGCCAAGCCCTGTGGGCCCTAGACAACCAAGCCAGGCAGCCAATTTGGCTGTCCCCCCTGGTTGTCCCGCCTGGTTAGGGCTTTGCTGCCCGCTTCTTTTTCCACGAAGTCTCCCCCTTCCAAAATGTTCTTGAATACACTCTATTTTCTTATTTTGTGATATTTTCCTGCATGAATGATACATTTAATCATTCACAAAATTTGAACTCTACGCACCATGCACTAACACTACTTTTTTTTGGGCAAAACAACTCATCTGATCTACTTTCTTCTGAGATCCTCTCTTCATGAATTTCTTTCGGTTCCTCACCCTCCTCTGCTTACAGGATTGATCCTTCCAACAAGCATCAAGTTCTTCAACCTCACGATTTTCAATAAGAACACCAAATTTGAAGCTACAATAGCACCATAATGGAATCAACCACTACAGACTAGAAATGAACTAAGCTTTTTGATCCAACAGCAAAAACCATAGGCTAGAATCTCCGTGTAAGCGTGCAGACAGAATGCAGAGAGGAAATAGAATGCACAAGCACTGTGCACAATGAAACTCTAGATAAGCTCCTAGTCCTACCTCTGGCACCGACTCCAACTCCAGAGCCACGGAAGGGCCGTGGTGGCACCTGGGGAAGCCATCGCATTGGAGGGGGTTCACCGCCTCACTAGTAACCCCGACCCGAGTACATGGCTACCTGAAGCTGACGGGTGACGGGATGGGTGACGCGGGGACACAGCGACCCGCCTCATAGTGGTGAAGGAGAACTCCATGCACCCCTTCTCGTAGGAGGAGAGAAGGATAGCGGCGGCAGTCCGCCAACTGGAGGGGGAGAAAAGCGAGGAGAGGAATGGAAAGGCTCAGGTAGGACAACGGCGAGGAAGGGAAAGGGGAAATTGGGTGGTGGTGTCTCGCGAACAGATATCAGAAAGGGCAATAGCATGCCCCGCTGTCGAAATCGACCGCAGGGATGGTCCTTCATAAATTAGCATTTGTGGTGATATTATATTAGTTTGTGGAGTTAAAGTTCATATCACCGGTTATTGATATTAAATCAATATGTAGACTTAAAGTTTAAGTAGCTTTTCTATGAGGTGTAAAATTATGAATATCTATCGGTCAGAGGCTATTAGTAATTAAGATTCACAAATCAATGTTGGATAATGTTTAAGTGCAGTTATGACGATCTATCAATTGTGGTCTATTAATAATAATGGTCCACCAGATCAATGATGGATGGCATTTAGGTATAGTTATGAAAATTTCTTAGTTGTGATCTGTTTAGGTACAATGATAAAGATTGTTTAGGTACAGCTACGACAATCTATCTGTTATGATTTGTTTGGATACAGTTATGAGATTTATTAATTATGATATGTTTAAATATAGTTATAAAGGTCTATGAATTATGGTTCACTAATGATAACACATTAATAGTTCATAGAATAGATAGATACGGAGAGAGCAAAATGTGAGCAGTCCGCCGATCGATCGACGGGGGCAGAGCTTAATTCCTAGCTACTGCGGAGAGGATTCAGAGTCTCAGATAGGACGAGGAGGGAGGGAGACAGGCAGCAATGGACATGCACCAAGCCCCCTGCCACCCGTGCACCAGCGCTGGAGACATGCTCGACACTTATACTTCTACCATTTCTTCAGCACTTCTACCCGACCGGTTACTAGTTTTGACGAGCCGTTTAATTAAGTGGTGCCGTTAGGTTGCAGGCTTGCATGCAGTACATGTATTATACACGACTATAATACACGGATATACTATTCGGCCTCCATTTGTAATACAGAAATTTATGACGGCCAGCAGCATAGGTGATTCCTATGTTGACATGCATTAACAGGTGCGCGCGCCATAGGTGATTCCTTTATGTTGGCATGCATTTCTAGGCCTGTTAAACGGTACTAATGCCAACGGTGTCGATTCCTTTGAGCTGGTTACACTTAATTACGCTAGTAGACTACGCACGGTTAACTGGTTACACTTGCGCATACTCTGTCAAGAGGATGCATGCATGTGCGCAATCGTGTATTGCTTGGAAGCAAATACGAATCGAAGAGGTAATTGCACCGGAGGTACATAAACTTGGCACGTGGGTTCACTTCGGTATAAAAACTTACAAAACGTGCACGCCGCTATAACAACTTGGTACGGGCGTTCACTTCGATACAAATTGTACGAGCGTCGTCTTGGTGGAGGGCGAGACGCCAGCGTCGCCTCCACGGAGGGCGACGCCGGCTAACGTCACCCACCGTGGCGTGTGACTGGGTGAGCTAACGCCACGGTCAATGGCGTTCGGCCCCCGGTCCACGATCCGCCAACGTGGCGAAGTACCGAACGCCACGGTGACTGGCGTTTGCCCCTTTGCCAAACGTCATGGTGGCTGGCGTTTGCCCGGTTTGCCAAACGCCAGGGTGGCTGGCGTTTGCCCGGTTAGCCAAACGCCACGGCCTCTAGCGGGCAAACGCCAGTGGCCGTGGCGTTCGGTACTGGGGACCGAACGCCATTGACCTTGACGTTAGCTCACCCAGTCACACGCCACGGTGGGTGGCGTTAGCTAGCGTCGTCCTCCGTGGAGGCGACGCTCGTACAATTTACCGACGTGAGGCTCACGTGCCAAGTTGTTGTAGCGGCGTGCACGTTTTCTAAGTTTTTGTAGCGAACTGAGCGCGCGCTAAGTTTATATACCTCCGGTGCAATTACCTCCGAATCGAAAGCAAACGGAACAGTGGTAGAGAAAGCAGGAATCAAATAAACTAGAAAGATAGCGCAAACTTTTCTAGAGGCAGAATCAAGAAAGATACGGTTGGCTAAAACGACAGCAAACGGAACAAGCAGTCACGTCGATCGTCCCTCCTCCCTCAGCTCCCGAGAGAGAAAAGCCCCATCCCTTTCCTTCCCTGCATCGATCTGCCTAGCTAGCTAAGCTCCTCCTTTGGATAAGCCTCTCCGGTTTCGGTTGTCAAGGTCAGTAGACCACTAGGAAACAGCATGCCTCTCTAGCTAGTAATACTACGTAGCAGTGCTAAAAAATTCTGTGCGCGTTTTTTGTGCTCCTGCAGTCAGTGGATTGGACGTGGTCACTCGGGGTGGTGGAGTAACTGACCATGGCTGGACTGACTCATGCATCTGCTCCTTTGAGCTTGTCAGGAATCTGCTTCTTTTCCCATTTCCCTTTATTACCACTGAGCTACTGCCGGTGCAAGACGACACGGAGCCAGGGAAAATGGCAAATTTGGCCCCCTGCCGAGTTGCAAACGCAACTTTGGCCCCCCGCCGCGCGCAAGTGCAAATGTGTCCCCGCGATGTGCCGCGCAGTCGACGCGTGTCAAAATCGCGGACCCGACCCGCGAGCCCGAAAAATCGCGCGCCAAACCCGCGAAGCCGCCTCGCCGTGCGCCCGGCCCGCGAGCACGGCAACCTCGCGGCCTCGGCCCGCGACGCCCGCTCCCCTCGCGGCCTCGGCCCGCGACGCCGCGCCTCGCGGCCTCGGCCCGCGACGCCGCGCCTCTCGCGGCCTCGGCCCGCGACGCCGCGCCTCGCGGCCTCGGCCCGCGACGCCGCGCCTCTCGCGGCCTCGGCCCGCGACGCCGCGCCTCGCGGCCTCCGCCCGCGACGCCGCGCCCCTCGCGGCCTCGGCCCGCGACCCCGCCCGCGACGCCGCCCGCTTTTGCTTTTTACTGTTTCTTTTTTTTTACTGTTCCGCTTTTGCTTTGTACTGGTCGCGGCCTGCGAGAGCGTGCTTTGGTCGCGCCCGGGGCCCGCGGCTGCTGCTGCTACGTGCGAGCCAAACGCCACATTCACTGGCGTTTGCCCTTGAGAGGCACACGCCCGCTGTTTGTCCAAAACAGAACGACTGAGAAAGATGATTCTGGTCTGTCAAATAACGTGGCGTTTCCTAACTGAACTAAACGCCAGAGTCACCGGCGTTTGTGCTGTTTTGGAAAGAATCAGCTCGTTCTCTTTGCTTGGTTGGTTGAAGATTTCATGTTGGATTAAGTAAAGAAAACAAACCCATCAATTTGGGCACATGTTTAGGGTTAACCATATCATCTTATTGGATCAATGTTTATTGTTTAATTTCCCTCTCGATCTGTCCAGCTCTATATTCCGTTCCATTCGAGCGATCTTGTGGGTTAGCTACTTGTGATGGTTTACTTGGTTAAAATTTCATCTTGTGGGTATTATATTGTTTGGTGGACTACCTAAGCTTCTATGTATATCGCGAAATAAGTGAGAAAATGAAGTACTGCATACGGCAAAGTACAATAGCACAATTATTGAAGGAACAAAAACAGTTGCGATCACGGGCCTCTTCCCCTCTTATGCCTCGGTGGCATGTGACCTGAGGGGAAAGTGAATTGCTCGGTCGGTCTTGGGTTTGTTCGGAGACTGTACTGGGGAGTCTCATAAGTTCCCTGATCGTCCTGACTAGGAATTTGGCTATGAGCGATTTCCTGGGGATGTCGAAACAAATCTTCGACCCACTCATTACCCTGTTGGTGGGACGAACCAGGCTCGGAACCTCCTCCTTGAACTAGAGACTGGTACTGAAGTGAAGGTCGCATAAACTGATTTTGGTAAGTAAAAGTCTCTTCGTGGGGAGGCGAATCGTTGAATGTCTGAAAAATGACCAGAATAAACGGTATACCAATTAAGAATCAAGTTTATTGTTTTGACAACAATAAATTTAATTTGACATACCTCACTAAATGTTCCTCCCTGAGAGGTCTGGCCTTCATCCTCAATCGAGTCGTACTGCATAAATAAAGTAACCATTGCAAAAGACTAAGCACACTTTCTAAATATTGCAATGCGTTCTTCCGAAGAGTAAAGCACACCTCATATCCTGCAGCAGCCTTTGATCCTAACGACATCCGCACGAGTGATGTGTCCCCACGTACGTCGGACTACAAATTGCACCATGCCAATTACACTCTGAGTGTACATTTGTGCACTATGTATGTGTGACTAATTATCAATTATGCGCACCTGATGTCCTCGACCAGCTCGCCTAGAAGAGATCCTTTGTACAGACGTGTCTGCCCGTGCATCATGCTATGAAAATATAATAATATGGTTAACTAAAAATGGTACACGCCCTATATTCAACAGTTTGGCTCGAAGCACTGAAATACGTTACCTCTCGACGTCCTGAAACGGTTCCTGAAGTCCGCGCCCCACTACGTCGTGCCTCACTGGGTTGTACCTCACTGGGTCGTGCGGACCTCTGCTCCGGCAAGTTTGAATGTGAGCGTAATACGTCGTCCGTGCGACCACAGCTCAAGTTTTTCATGATTTCTTTGGCATCTTCGTAGATGTCCTTGAACTTCTGTACTACCCTCGACCAATCCTGCGGACGGCCTGAGCGGATGGCGGACGCGGCAGTATCATGGATCCGCGCAACCCGATCGAACTACATTCCCAAACAATGTTTCAAACCGTGCGATCGATAAGTTCAACGAATAATGCAAAACAATTGGTACTATTACCGTCTCGTCACGACGTGAAGCTCTATGCCGATCCATCCCCAATTGTAGTTGCTCAGCATGCGTGAGGCTCGTGGGTCTCTCGGGTGGAGCACAGGTTAGTCTAGCCCGCGTCCTAGGCAGGTACCATTGTAGATACTCGTTGTAGGTGACTTCGTCGTACTGCCTGCAAGTAACGTCGTTACGTAACGGACAACGATTCATCATGTCATGTGAGAACGGATAGATTAAAATAAATACCTCGCCTCATGAACGATCTGTTGTGCAGCCATGCCATCCCACATATCTTTCCATGTGCTTTGCGTCTCTCTCCAGTCTTGCTCATTTCTTCCTTTCTTCCCCTGCCTACATTTTGTAAAACCGTACGGTCAAAATTAGTAATAAGAACAATACTAATGCAAAGTGAAAATGGTTACAAATTTTAGAGCGTACTCATGAACTTTTCTGTCCAGCCATCTGCTAGTCGGGGGGGGCACCGTCTGGAAGCGATGGAACTGTCTCATCACACGTTGAGGCGCGTACGGCTCCACCATGTTTGAGAATACTAAGTGGCACGTCGTCATCCAGTACTGCATGTCTCTAAAACACTGCATCGATAACCCCGCAGGTGCCACACTCAAGACATGCTCATTTGTCCAGGGGAACCATACGACACCTAGCTGATCCAACATCTCAAACTCTTGGTGGTAGAACGGGTAGCACCGTGCGGACATGTCCCGCGCCCAGGCTAACGTGGCACCTGTCCACCTAGTGCTCATGGTTGGACCATCTATGGCGGTCTGTCCAGGTGGGTACGGGTGGACCGGCTCAATTATGCGGGGCCGTCCGACCGGGAAATGCTCCCAACTCCATAGCTGCAGCAAAGTATGACACACACTAAGAATCGGCTCCTTGCCCTTCTTACGGGCCGTAGCGTCACACAACCCCCTATACGTCGCACACAGTACTGCAGATCCCCAGCTGTATTGTGGAACGTCTCCAAGCACAGAATCAGCCACGGCCTCCGCGAGGTGGATGTAGCTGGGGAAGACTATGTTTCCGTGCGAGGTCGGAAACATGAACCACCCGAAGAGATATAACAAGTACGCAGTCAGATGAGTCATAACAGCCTCATCGTCCGCATCGATTGGGCATGTGTCAAACCTCCTAAGCCAGCTCAAAGGGATACCTCGTTGACCCGCCCCCCTTTCAGTTCTCGGGATCTCCACACCAAATCTCGCAGCCAAATGCTGCATCCAGTCAGGCCTCTTCGGAGGTGGAACAATCGCCTCTCCGCTGATGGGCAAACCAGTTATCATGGAAACGTCTTGAAGAGTCACCGTCATCTCTCCCCAACGAAAGTGGAAAGTGTGCGTCTCCGGTCTCCACCTATCGACCAAGGCTGTCAACAAGGAACCATCTAGAGTGAAAGAGTGCGAAGCTGAAACCAAACGAGCAAAGGGGAGGAGGCCACTTTCGGCAAGCTTGGGAACGAAGCGCTCGTCCAAGGGCCACTGTGTCCGGGGTACTCTAAGAGTGAACGTTGGTGGAACCTCGATGTCATTGGACAGCCAACAGTGACATCGGTGGTGATCGTCGTAATACCGGTCTAGCAGTTCCGGTACTTCAGCCATCGCCTGCAAAGCAAAAAGCAATAGAAACACATAGTTAATTGAAGTACGAAATATCAAAATATAAAACTGTACAGTACATGACATCAGGGTCAACATTACATATTCGATAAGGTCGAGTACAATACGAAGAACATACAGCATAGTGGCAAGTGACCCATACAGATTTTTTACACATAATTTCAAGTACGCACTACAGCTAACACAGCGGAACTAAATTCTAGTTCCTCGTCGACGTGCTCGGCTTGTTCGGGCAATTCTTCTTGCTATGACCCCTTGTCTTGCATATCCTGCAGCGGCGTGGTTCTCCAATTTGGCTATCGTCCATATCATTCCTGAACCGAGTAGTGTGTCGACGTCCCTTCTTATGCTGTCTCAACGATGGATTAGGCACCCACTGAACAACGTCGGTCCAGAGATCCTTGTAACTTATATCAAGACCATACGAGTAGAACTCGCTGCCCCATGTGCCCATCAGATGATGAATGTCAAAGTATCTTGAGACGTATTGTTGCGAAGACTGCTTGATTGCCGCACAAGCCGCGTACACATGGGAGCAAGGGTAGTGTAGCAGCGTGGGCTTGTTGCAGGTGCATGAGCAAATATCAGCATCAAGTTTACATTCATGTTTCCTATCACCTCGTGCATGGCTACTGACATGCTTCCGCCGTAGGCGAATCTCGTACTTCCTCCTCAAGCCATCAATAGCTCGAACGTCATGACTTTGAGATTTCTTTATTTTTTTTTCCATGTATCTCTGCATGACTTCGGACCATTCGTTACCTTTGTCTAATTTTTCCTTCGCAGCCTTTGATCTGTTGTGAAAGTACCCAACAGTCCGGGACCATGATTCATCAATTACTGCAGTAATTGGGAGGCACCGCATACCTTTAAGCACACCGTTGTACGCTTCAGACATGTTGGTTGTCATTATACCGTATCTATGACCACCTGTGTCATGCACCAGGGCCCATTTCTCAATCTCGGGAGCATGTCTACTTACCCACTCCGACAAACTCATCGCCCTCCTGTTTCTGGGATGCTGCACTTCTTGCTGGCCTTCCACTTGAGACTCCCCGCTGTACCTGCTGGTTGCAGCGTCCAGTGCTGTCCAAATGTGCTGGAACTTCCGTAACTGATTCTGCATGCACAGCTTCTTGAAGTTCTTCATGAGATCTTTGTTTCTGAACCTTCCGTAAAAATTAGCGGCAAGGTGCCGCATACACCACCTACTCTCAAGATCAGTCCACCTGTACTCAGCAACAGCAGTATTCTTGATTGTGTCTATAGCATTTAGAAGCCCAGCATTACGGTCAGAAATAAGGCACACATTAGGCCTGTCCCCTACAACACCCAACTTCACATTTATAAGGAACCACAGCCAGCTATCGGAGTTCTCGCTCTCAACTATTGCGTAGGCAACAGGAAGGACTTGATCATTAGCATCAGCAGCCACGGCTATAAGTAGTGTGCCCTTATATTTCCCAGTCAGAAATGTACCGTCCATTGAAAGCACCGGACGGCAATACCTGAATGCCTGAATAGTTTGACTGAAGGCCCAGAATATACGGTCAAGTATGAAATGACCAGGTACTCCATCGGGATGTGGCCTTTCATACTTGTTTAAGTAAGTGCCTGGATTAGCTTCCGCTATTTGATGTAGCATTCTTGGGGCGAAATTATATCCCTCCTCATAAGTCCCGAACATCTTCTCTATCACCTTCTGCTTCGCACGTCTGACCATGTCGTAGCTGACCGGAAAACCAACTTCGTCAGCCACGGTGGACATCAATGACTTTGGCCCGACGGAGATGTCCTTGGATACTAGGTGGTGCACTTTTTCGGCCACATATGCGGCACTCACATTGCGGTGCGCAGTCAAGGGCTCGGATAGCTCGCACGTGTGGTGCACCAACACAGTTATCTCAAAATCCTTGTAAATCCCCTTGGCTTGGTTTGCACGCACCCTTCCAGGACAGTTTGGACGTGTGCATACAACTTTCAAACATGTGGGATTCGACCTTTTGACCCGATACTCACGATGTATGGAGGTGGCATACTTTGTAATAGCCATGTGTGCAGCATGCTTGGTTGGAAAGTGCTGACCTATCATCAGAGTGTTCTCTTCGAAACCCCACCGTGAGTTCACATCTTCTGATATGACAAGCCTCTGCACCGTCAGTTCGTCCATTTCTTCGCCAGCAGCTACTGCAGGTAGACCACGTCGTACCGCATCACCGCCCCTCCTCGTCGGTACCGTCCGACTCTTCGTCGCTACCATCTTCAAAAGAGTCCAACTCGTTCGGCATGCTTGCTAACAGCTCAAAGCAGTCGACACGAGCAGACCAGAAGGGACCGGCATCTTCATTACTGACGAACTGGTCTTCAGGATGTGTCAGATTGACCTCTAACGCTGCATCCGCTGACCCTACACCTCCTTCTGTTGCAACAACCTGTAACCCACCAGCTCCGGAGGAACCTTCGTCGCCAGTCAACAGGAGACTGCTCTCAACAAACTGTACGTACACCATGGGTCGACCATATATGTACGCCCCTGGTGTACTCACAAGGCGCATGTACCCAGCCCATGATGCGTTGCCAACCACCTTGCGCAGCTGCCATAGGGGGACTGATGACCCGTCCTCTCGGCTGCTACATGTGACTGCTTCAATGATTATTTTGTTGCGAGCTATGTCCCGATCAAACTCGCGGCGTATGCACCTCCTCAGGTCCAATAAACTAATCTCCTCCAAACCATCTATGTGTGCGATCTTGTACTCGCATTGGGACAAGTCGAGCCCGTAGGGCCCGTCACGTATTATATTCGGCCCGTAGAACACTAAGAGTTCGTTCATTGTACCTACGTACATGCGAAATCGAAATTTGAATATCGTGTAAAAGTATGATAACATCTTGCATGTCAAAGAAATTTACCTTCGTGTGTAGGTCTCGAATTGATCTTCAATATTTATTACTACTCGAACGGCTGCTTTTGCTCTTTCTAGCTTCAAAATCCGTGGTTTATACTCTCATGATAGCATCGCATATGATGGTTCTTCCAATACCTCTACCCTGTAATACTCAAGGTTCAGAAACTACTTAACAGTTATAGAGTTTGAACTACTTTAAGCTAGTTGGCAGCACATTCAAGTCATTAACGTTATATTCTTGCTTCTTGTGTGAAATTAAGTTCTAATGATTGAACTGAACTATGCACGCTATCTTTGAATACATTTGGAAGCTCAAAATGATATATTCCTCTAATACAAGTACATGATACCAAACAAAATCTTTAGGCTTCACGAATTTTAGATCATATCATCTATCTCAAGAACATGGGTATATGAGTATATCATTTTTCATACTCACCGTGTGCCGAAGTAAGACATCTTCCAAACCTTTGCAATTTAAAATAGAAGAACCCCATCAAGTGTTATATGACCACATTCCTGTATATCAAACAAATATGTTATCCAAGCAACAGAGATCCTACGTATGTTTCAAGCAACCAAATGAGCTCTTAATAGGGTGGTTGGGCCTGCATGAAGCATGCATGCTCCAAGTCATGCAGGAGCATAGAGACAATCGCTCTCTCTAATGCCCTCTACATCATCTACTAAAAATACTATGTACAAATGTAAGGGTATACATCTTTCGTCTAATAATTTGTTATTCTATCTTATAATAATTATACTTTTTTATCTAGATAATATAACCTTGTCTTGTACACCCTCAATGAGAAGTATAAATGTGCGCGAATTTTAGAACGGCAATAACAATTTTCTTTTAACTCGGTAATTCATATATTCGTCGGATAGATCCACCAGTGATTCCAAAACTAAGTACATTAGTACTACATTTATTAGTAACCAAGAAAAATAGAGTGCTGCATGCATCATCCTCTAGCTAGTTAGATTCGGTTTCAAACCCAGTGTGACAAGTAGTGGTGTTTTTGCAATTTCCCCAAATCCATTTAGTACTGTAAGAGTTGAGTTACTTTTAGTAGGAACTTAAAAATGTATTGCCACTTCCATTTCAAATATGTTATCCATAAAACATATTAGCAACTGAAATCTAAAATCTTGATTTTAATTAACAGCAATACGTATAAAGTATTCAAACATAAATATAATGTATACCTCAAGGTGTAAGATTTCGCCACACAGAAGAGATTAGCTCTTGAGAGCAGAGAGCTCGCAGAGGTAGAGAGTGAAGAACACCGCGCAGAGCAACGAGCAGAAAGCAGAGTAGAGAGAATGAGAGAGCAAACGGAGAAGAGCAGAGAGCTCGAGCGAGAGAGCAAATGGAGAAGACGACTGCGGTGAGAAATGAGCTGCATGCCAAACCAAAACGAGGCTATCAATTCACTCTCTCTCTCTGTCCGTCGGTCGGTCACGCGCAGCAGCGAAACAGTAAAAAAAAAGCAAACAGTACAAAGCAAAAGCGGAACAGTAAAAAAAAAGGAAACAGTAAAAAGCAAAAGCAAAAAATCGCCAGCGCTCACGCGTTTGCAGCAAACAGCGCGCGGCGTCGCGGGCGGGGTCGCGGGCCGAGGCCGCGAGGGCGCGGCGTCGCGGGCGGAGGCCGCGAGGCGCGGCGTCGCGGGCCGAGGCCGCGAGAGGCGCGGCGTCGCGGGCCGAGGCCGCGAGGCGCGGCGTCGCGGCCCGAGGCCGCGAGGGGAGCGGGCGTCGCGGGCCGAGGCCGCGAGGTTGCCGTGCTCGCGGGCCGGGCGCACGGCGAGGCGGCTTCGCGGGTTTGGCGCGCGATTTTTCGGGCTCGCGGGTCGGGTCCGCGATTTTGACACGCGTCAGCTGCGCAGCGCATCGCGGGGACACATTTGCACTTGCGCGCGGCGGGGGGCCAAAGTTGCGTTTGCAACTCGGCAGGGGGCCAAATTTGCCATTTTCCCCACGGAGCCATAGACACTTGGCTGTACTTTTGTGCATGTCTACTCATTTTGTGCTTGTGCTTCACATGCAATTTCATGCACTTGGAAGTGGTAACAAACAAGGACGCGCGCGCCAGTTTGGAGCTTTAACTCGTGCACATAACTTCAGTTGGATTTTCCCGTTGGTAATGAGTTTCCGAAAAAGAGAGGGACACATGAAAAACAGAAAGAAAGATAATGAAAAGTTTTGCTCGAAAAGTGGAACAAGAACAAGGCCCCGACAATAACACAAGCAATACGGAGTATTTTTCTCGTGCTAATTAATGCGTTTCTAGAAAAGAGACGACACAAGGAAAACGGCAAGAAAGGCCATGACTCATGAGAAGTGTTACTTCAAAAGGAAGGAGAACGAATTAAGCACCAACAGTATTGTACTACAGTTGCAAGAAAAGCATTGTACTTCTAGCACAAACGATGAATTGGTACAATGTAACACTCCGATTTTCTGAAACTTAAAAATTAGGGCTAACAAAAACTTTTTGCTAATAATAATGCCAGATAAAATACACCTGATTAAAACTCTTATTGAAATCCTGCTTCTCCTAAATCTTTAAAGTGAGATAAGCCAAATCTCCCACCTCTATACCTTCTTCCTTAATCTCTGTTTTGTTGAAGCTCTGACCGGCAAGGTATTTAAACTTTGCTCTGCACCTTGTCTCCGTACGTGGCTACTCGCCCTTGCATCCTGCCACGAGCATACATTCGGCATCCTTTCCCCTTTTGTCTAGCCGGTGCAACCTAGATCAACATCTGCCACAAAGTGCCCACACGGTACTTCTGCGAAATTGGAACATATATATATCATGAATCTCTTCCGAATGCCATGATCTTCCACCATCTACTCCGCCATGTCCTATTGCGGGTATGTGCACATATATACTGCTTTTATACATACGCACATATGCAAACCCTAATCATCGGCACCCCCGGTTCCTCTCCTGTCATCGAACCTCATGCATGTATATATGCCTGTATCAGTGGTAGAAATCAAACCACAGCTCACCGTAATTTCGCATGTCTATTCCATCCACACACGAACCCCATATATGCTAAAATATTCAAGTGTATATGGACACATACACTCCAAAACTAATCCTTTCAGTAAAACCCTAACCACCATGGTTATCTCTCTCCTTACCAGATGTCATTCGAATATTTTCTCACCCCTACCATGTTGCCATGCCGGGAAATAAACATTCGTCCTATTATATTTCTACCAAATAACCATTTGTCCTTTCGCCATCTATCCATTATTCCTTTACTATAGTCCAAACCCTATTTACCATTCACCATACTCATCCACAACGCCAGGAGTCCTGTAAAAACTCCAGAAATATCCCGAGACCCTTCCTATCTTAATTCTACAAACAAATATCTTGAGGTCCCGTGCAAATATTTCAAACCATTTCACGTCTGAGTTGATTCAACTATTGAGCCTTGAACTACAACCCTAAGTTCATATTCGGATATCCTCCCTGCCCTGAAACAACTCCAAATAAACTGAGGCATCCCACGCTACTAATACGTCCAAAACCCTAATTCCTGTCTTCAACTTTTCCCCCAAGAATCCAAGCAAAGAATCTGGAGCTGCGCCGGTTCAATCCCCTATTCTTGTAGAAAGGGAGAGAGAGAAATCATACTTGGTGAATTATAGAGCTATTTCTTTTCCCACATTCCCCTCTTGCTTTACTTCATGTGCTAAACACGTATACCCGACCCATACCGTGTTCCACAAGATGTCAAATACGAGACAACATGCTAAAGCAACCTCAGTGTACCTCTCGCTTGGCTGTACCACGCCCTCTCTGCTAAAGTTTGGTGCCCATTAATAGCTGTTGCAACAGCAGCCGTCCCAGAGCTGCTCAGTTTGCTCACACCCGGGCATGCCAGGGTGCTCCTATTCTCTCTTACCCCTCTGACATGTTATTGTGCAGCCAAGTCAGAACCCCTCACTCTTCCCCTTGCTCACCCATGTGCTCCACGCCACCTCCTCACCATTCACATCAAGTGGTACCTAACCCATCATGGTCTGCTACGGTTGCACAGCAGCAACACGCCACCGACTACCTACCCCATTAAACCTGAGCTGCCACTCACCTTCTCTCTCCAAGCTCCATCTTCTTCCTCCTGCCACTTCTCTCGTTGCAAATTAGTTGCTCCTTCTACCCAGGTCGCTCCCGAGCCACTCCAGAGCACTCCTGAACCAAACCCGAGCTCTTTCCCTTTCCTTTCTCCTCCAAGCCAACCCAGGCTGCAACCGTGCACGCCACCTTTTCCTCGCCACCAGACCAAGCTGCAGCTCCTTCCTGGAGCTTCTCCCCAAGCTGCTACTGCCGCTTACCCCCTCCCCCTCCCGCTACTCCCCTCATGCGTCTTGTTTCCCACCGCTGAACTCGCTTAAGCACCGCCGCACTCGACAACACGCTGCTGCGGCAGCGCACGGCAGCTGCCGCTGCCCCCTTTTCCTGCCGCTACCCCTTTTCTTGCCGCGGCTGCTCGCGGCTGTTGCCGCCGCCCCTTGCCCTTGCCGCGGCAAACCACACCTGCTACCGCCGCCGCCTCACCCTTGCCGCGGCAAACCCCGACTGCCGTGGCAAGGAGCTAATGCCACCCACTGCCCCGAGCCGCCTCCCTCGGCTCTGGCCCCAGCGTCACTAGCACCCCGCCGTTCCCATCGCTCTCCCGGCGACCGTTCCATGCTCCCTCCGCCGCCACCGGCCTAAGTCGCCTCCTCCCCACGCGCCGCCACTCACCGGCGACGAGCTCGTCCGAGCTGCCCGCATCCCCTCCTCAGCCCCTGTGATTTCTTTTTCCCACTGCTGAGCTGCTGTGCGCCCTTTCTTCCAACCAAGCAGCCAGAACACTTCCATTCTCTCAATTCCTTTTTGCTTTTCTTTCTTTTCCTCAAGTGCATAGGTTAAAGCCTTTGAAACTTTTTAAACTTAGGTTTCTGACAAGAGCTAAATATACATGGCATATGCATACCGCTCTTGATTAGGTTCCCAGCCAAATAATTCCTTCCCATAGTACCTTTTAAATCGTATCTCATTTGGGCTCTGTATAACATTGGGTCCAGAATGGGTTTATAGTAAGAGTACTACGAAACCCTATTTGAGTTCAATACCCTTTTTGGAATTTTTGGGAACCATGGAAAAACTTCAGATTTAGAGATAATCCTTAAGCGATTCCTAAAATGAAGCATACATTTATGCCGTAGAATAAATTCAAAGCATTTTCTCTGGTCCCTAAATAGTTACAAAGTATTTCGATGGCCCATTTACCTAGCAGCCAATCTGCTCTCTCTTATTACCCTCCGACAAAATCTTCGACAACCCATATCCTCTCCAATTTGGCTCCGTGTCAGTCGATTCCTTTCCTAAGACCAAGCATAATGCTTGGATACCAGTAATATTTCTTGCAACAAGAACATTTTATTGTAATTATCCAAACGGATATAAAACCCTAGGTTATTCTATGTCTTAGAATAATAATAATAATAAGTGTATTTCAATATATTGTTCTAAAAGCTCTTTATTAATAAGATCATTAAAGAGAATATTGTGGAACCTTCCTTACTCTCTGAACCCATCTTATCTTCCTAATTCAAATGTTCACATAAACATGCATACATTTGAACAGCACTTGAACAAAATAAATTCTTCAAAAAAAAATATTATGAAACCAGAATGCATTGCATGCTGATCTCTTTTGAATTTCTATTTGGCTTTTGTCTCGTTTGGTTTCTTATTTGACGTTCTTCTCGACGTGTAGTTCTGATGTTGCGAGACCTTGCGAGGGGAATTTCAAGTGTTCGCCGTATCGACTCAACCTCGAGAATCAGCCATTAATGCCAGGCAAGCTCTCCACCCTTGATCATGTTGAATCCCAAGATTATGAAATGTTATTTTATTTACGAAACATGCATGCTATGTTCTACAACTCGTTATTTTATGTAGGGAAGTTACAACCGATGCTTAGAAAACCCTAGTCCGACCATGTATACCTTGTCACTCTAAGGACTACATATTCCGAAAAAGTTACTGGAAACCTAGAGTAGTGTATGTATATATATATGCTTAGCCCTGCAGTAGTAAAATTAGGTTTTCAAAAAGAAAAAAAGGAATACCCCCATATTCCATGTGGTGAAATTTGAAAATGGACCATCGTGTCCGAAGGTGTGCGAAGGTAGTATATCCATGGGATGGGATATTAACGGAAAAGAGGTTTTGTTGAAAACCAAAATAAAAATGGAGAAAGATTTTGATCCGGGTCGAAAATGAAGGGGGAAAACAGGAAGCTTGTTAAATGCGAGGTAATGCTCGGCATGGTTCTCACAGCCCGTTTACGGGTGAGGTGTGAAGTCCCTCTCGGATCACCTAAGAACCGAGCTTAAGTGCTGTTTGGCCAAGTCTTACCGTACGTCCACATGTCCTTTATGGAAAGGACTTGATCTAGTACCTGGTCTGAGACTAGCATGAACCCGTAGGCAGTGTGCAGTGTGCAGTGTGCAGATGAGGTTGTAGCCTCTGTAGAGAAAAGTTTCAGCGGAAAAGCGATGGCTTGTTCGCCACAAAGTTGGAACACCAACCTCCTTGTAAGCGATGATACTGACTCAAGATAGGTTTGGTACATGTCCTTCTGGCGGGTTCATGGCTAGGTTTATTCCGGTGAAGAGTCTCGTTGTATTAGCTCTAGTAGTATGCGGTGCACAGTATGCCCAGGGCGACCTATAACGTGTGGGTAAAGCCGTACCACCTCTGCAAAGGGTTAAAACTATTCGAATTGCCGTGTCCATGGTCATGGACAAACTTGGTTAGACCACACTAAAGTAGACTGGATTCTAAATCAAAGTGGTTATGGGTTTAAGGACGCGATCCGCCGTGTTCGCAGGGTGACATGAAAGCCTCTTCGGCGAAGTGGGAGGAGAGAAGATGGGATTCCCGTTGTAGCGGGCAATCACCTATATCCCTGTCGTAGCGGGTGAGCAAAGACTCCCCGTTGTAGCGAGTGATTACATGATTTCCGTTGTAGCGAAAAAATACATGTACAATTCCCCATTGTAGCGGGTGAAATAAAGAATGATATGATCGGCTGCCACGTCTCGGCAAAGCCGAGACAGTTTTCAACATCTGCTTTTACTATCTATTTAAGTATTTCATAAGCAAACTTACTTTTCGCACAACTTGAGACATAGGGTAGAACCTGATTCTTGATATACCCTGGCATGCATATATCTGTGAAAAACTCCTTGGCGGAGAGCCTGCGAGTACATTCAATGTACTCACCTGGCTTGTTGATTTGGCCAGACAGAAGGCCGACAGCTCAAAAGCAACGATGATATCCACGAAAGCTAGGACGAAACCCCCAGTCAGTTGCCTGTCGGGAATGGCATATTGATGGGCCACCTCCGTTTGATTTCCGCTGCAAGATTTTTAGCCGTTGGGCTAAAGGTATAATCTTTCGATCTCGAAGATCGGTTATATATCATGTTCTAATAAGTGTGTGTATGATCTTGATATACAGGTTAACTTGTGCGTACCGGCTACTGATCATGGGACCGGTACAGTAAACACAAGGGTTTATCCGGCTTTAAAACCGGGTACGCCACATACAGGAAGCTTAGATCGATCTACTTGTACAGGCTTATATATAGTTATGGACTATGGTCATATATGACACGTCTCCACAACTGCTAAGCTTAATATATGCACCTGCTTATTAATTAGTGCACGTGTTACTAAATTAATTACGAAGTGTCTGTTCGTTTCATCTCCTAACGAAGAATTGAAATGAGTGCCTCTTTTGCTTCCTCTCCCAGCGGGGAGTTGAAGCACTTGAGCTTCCCTAACCATGCCTATATAAAGCCTCCCACAGACAGAGGAGAGTTTGCACCTCAGAGCTCTGCTCTCTCCTTCTGCTCCACTGTTTTACTGCTGCCTCCAAAGTTGCCCCATCCCAACATTCGCGTGCACGGGCGTTTGGGAGGACAGACCTCCGGAACCCTCGCCTTTGAGATCCTACACCGAGAGAAGGCGAATAAGGTTTTTGGGGAGCGCTCTGCGCGACTGTCCATTGCTGTTCGGCTTGCCTTCTTCGACTGCTTCACGCTGCTGGACCGGAGCGAGGTGGTGCTGCAGTACGACTACTTCCTCTACACCAAGTGAGAAGCAAGGCGAGACTGTATATGGCTACTTCGTCTACATCAAGCGAACGACTGCATGGCGGGTGACAACGGCAACCATAGCGGTACTGCTATCAACAATAGCAGTGTTGCTGCCTTCCCAACGAACGCCACGTATATTTTGTGCTTATCTCTACTTGTGATAGCCTTAGGCTATGAGCTAAATACTAGCATGTCTAGACTATTTGATAAAATACTAAGGTTGAGATATACTAGCATGTCTAGTTTATGCAGAGATATTCTGATGATTAAATATACTAGCATGTGTAGCTTGATTAAAAATGCTTCTGTAGTTATATTCGCTAGAATATTTTTCATGTCGTATTTCACGATTTCATGGATTAATATAATTCAAAAATTACTTAATATTCCAGCATGCATGACCACATTTCAGTTTGAGTTTTCATAATCCAAGTTGGAAATAACACTAGTGCCACATACCACACCATAATGCCCTTCCAATTTCCATGCAAGCCTACCGAATGTGCCTATCAAGTTCATCACAAATCATTCCAAATGCATAAATCAGGGAGAGAACCCGAGAGGAGAGAGTGAGAGTAATGGGATGCAAGTAGATGGATCCACCGCCCATCCAAGTCTTTTTTTGCTTCACCACTGAACGGGTGCAATCGAAGCGCGAATATGGTATATTTTATATTATATTACCTTTAATACGGAGTTGAAGCGGATAGTGAACAATATGAATATGAATATAAATATGAATACTATTACTCATGAATATGGAGCGAATACGGAGTGGATACATTACGGTAATGAATATTTTCGATCGAATATCATGTAGAACAATAGATTATATATAATGCACATAGAACATAGATGAACCAACCAAATGCTAAATGCATCAATACTCTAGCAAATAACGATAGTCGCAATAGCGCAACATTATATAGATGATTGCATATGTGTTACACTAACAAGAAGTGCATGGACAGTAGTACGGTACATAAATAATTTACCCTCAATCTAATAATACATAGATAGTTTCATGAGTCACGACTATGTGACGAACTATTATTGGATTAATTTTTTATTTATTTTTATGCAGTTTTAGAGTTTTTCAAAACAAAAAAATTAGTTTGATTATATTCAAATTCCTATTCTAGTTGCAAGTATTATAATTTTCCTTGGCATATTTAGCTATGCCTCTCTTATCGTTTGGAATTTTTGGAAGTCGTTTGATATTTCTTTTAGAACTCGTTTGCATTTCTTGGGTTTTCTAAAATTCAGAAATCAATTATTTGAATAGTATCTGAGATACTATCCGGTATTACCCAATATGGTCTGATAGTGCCTAAACAATATTCATATCCGAATTCAAATTCGTATCCGGCCGGACATCCGAGACTACTATCCAAATCACTATATGGGAGCTTCGGTCGGTCGGCAGATATCTGTAGCATTTACAACCACCACTGATTCAGTACATGTGCGCACAAAATAAAATAGAGCACGGACAATGTCTGATGGGGTGGTGGACCGGTGATGATATCCATTAGACGAAGGACTCTTTGGGATTAAAATTCCACGACAAATCGGAATAATCACACCAATTTACCTCAAAAAGATGATCGTAGTAATGGTCCCTGCCTCTACGATTTGTTTAGGAGAAACGAAATGGTGACTTGCAACTGATTTGCAACATTTTCTCTGTAGTGGGAGAGCATTGGTACGTAACGCAGTCGTAAGTAGTTCTCGATGCTTAGCAATCAAACGTCTACTACATACCCAAATCAGTACTACTGCTTTACTGTATTATACAAAAGCAGAAAGAGGAAGAAACAAAAGCCCATAGATACGCGCGTACCCTAGACTGACTCTCCATCATTAATAAACATTGATTAAGTAATTAACAAAGGGCCCAGCTCCTTGTCACAGATCGATAGTCTTCCAATCAAGACTTCATCACGACGTACGGTTCTCTCTCTCGCTCGATTAATCAACTAGCCGCTCGAACTTAATCAGCTTAGGCAACTCCATTAAGATTAATTAATTAACTGGTGCTCATCTTCTTGGCGTTGCTGCTGTTCCACTGCTTGTTCCCGGGGCTCCACTTGGGGCACTTGGGGCTGAAGTACCTGGCCTCCACCCTGCCGTCGAGGAGGTCGACCACCGGTCCCGGGCGCACGCACCGTGGCGCCTTGTACTGGTTGATGGACGCGCCGCGGCTGAGCGCGTAGTCCATGAGCTTGTCGAAGGTGCCGCCGGCCACCACGCGTATCTCGAGGGGCCCGATGGACCGGTCGGCGGCGCGGCACTGCCGGTACACGCTGTTCAGGGACTCCTCTACGGCGAGGCAACAGTCCTCGAACACCGACGCCGGCACGGCCGTCCCGCCCGCGCGGAGCTCCCAGAAGAGCACGTAGTGGCCCGGGATGGTGCCGGCCGCGTCTGCATAGCTCGTGTACTCGACCAGCGACGCGCCGAAGGGCTCCAGGTGCTGCACCGCGCTGCTCACCGCCGCGTGCAGCTCCGCCTCGTCCGTCTTGTCCGAGTCGATGCTCAGCGCCACGTTCTTGCGACGCACGAAGTTGAACATCGGCGCCTGGTTCTTGAACCCGGCCACCCGCAGCACGTCGCCGACGCAGTAACGGTACAGGCCTGGCACGATCACACGAGTACGCGTCACCAATCAGTTTCACTGTCAATTCGCGAATGGCTTTGATCACGCAAAAAAGCAGAAGTTTACGTACCGGAGTAGGTGGTGACGACGAGCTCGTACTCGTGGCCAAGTTTAACGTCGACGAGGCCGACGAGGTCGCGGCGGTCAGGCTCGGCGGCGGTGGCGTTGCTGCCGGACTGGACGGGGAGGAACTCGAAGTAGCACATTGTGGGGATGAGGGTGTAGGCGACGTCGCTGGGGTTGCAGATCGGGTTCAGGTTGAGGCCGAAGTAGCACTCGGAGGAGGCGTACATCGTGCACGCGAGCGGCAGTCCCCCGCCGTAGTACTCCAGCGTCAGGATGTACTGCGCCATGGCGCCGGTGACGATAACGTCGATGTACTTGGTGTTGGGCCACACCCTCCGGATCATGCCCTGCGACGGGCTCGCGCACGCGTCCTCGATCGCGTCCGCGAGCGCCGGGTCGGCGCGGCGGAGCACCCGCTCGACCGCGCCGCGCACGGCGCCGTCGGTGATCTCGGCGTCGAGCGTGCCGGTGCGGATGTCCCGGCACAGGCGCGGCCAGTGCTTCTCGAGGAAATGGATGGCGCGGAGGAAACCCGATGCGAACACCGCGCCGACGCGGAGCACGTCGGCGCGGTGCACGAGGCCGCAGAGCAGCTGCGCGTACATGCTCTGGTACGCGTCCACGCACAGGATGCCTCGTCGGGGCTCGTGTGCACGGTGTAGGGGTCGTGGGGGCGCTCGCGGAAATGCCGGCTCTTGTAGAAGCTCGTGAGAACAGGCCGCGCTGGCAGCCCGCCCGGCGTGCGCGACTCCGCCTTGACGAAGTAGAGGTACATGGCCTTGCCCTTGTCGAGCCCCGGCACAGCCAGGCTCATCACCGGCATGAGCAGGCTGTACAGCAGAGACCGCCGGTCCATCTCCTCCTCTATCGTCGGCATCAGCTTCCTCTCCCCTCCCGACGTGCCCGAGCTGCGCATGTTTACCACACAATTGTCACAAACTTCCATGCGTGCGTGCAGACCAACACTGACATAACATGTACAAACCTAGTGAGGAACTCGCGGATGGGCTTGCCGGAGAGGATGGGCGAGGTGTCGCCGTTGGCGATGCGGACGACGTCCGGGAGGATGTCCTCGTAGGTGACGAGCGGGGCTTGGCGGCGGAACACCTCGTCGGCGTCGGGCGCGGCGCCGGACACGCCGATGCGCCGCAGGTACTCGGCCGGCGCGTTCTGCGCCAGGATCTCGACCAGGACCCGGCGCTGCATCTGGCCCGCGCACGCCGTGACGCGCTCGATGTACTCCAGCGCCTCGCGGTGCGCCTCCTCGCAGCCGGAGGCGGCCGCCGCCGTGGCCGGCACCGCCGCTGGCAATTCCGGCATGGCACCGCACTGACGCTTCTGTACCGTGTTTCGCGTCGTGTGCGCACACTGAGACTGCACTGCACTGCACAGCTGAGCTCTACTACTAGTGATGTGCTCCTGGCTTATCAGCGAGTGATGACAAGTGAAGGTGTTTGTGTGTGAGAGCGTCCTTTTGTGTGACAGAAACGCGAGCGAGCGAGGCTTTATAGGGCGGTTGAGGGCAGCGCCGTCTTTCGCACTTATTTGCCCCGTACGTAGGAAAGTGAATTATCAGTATATCACTTCACAAATTGTAGCCAGGATGTTGGCTGATCCGCAATTTATTGTGTTTATTTGGACAGAAAAATTGTTACTAGGGTCGTATTTATTTATTTACTTATTGCCAAGTTTTTTCCTTCGTGGTTTCTACGGCCGAGGCGTGGTTCATATGATGAGTCACATAAATGATTTGCAGGCTGCAAGATATTGCTGAGGCTATCAAGCATATGATTTGCATGATCCCCTTAAATTCACTTGCTATTGTTTTTCACAAACTTATTTGGCATGCACATGTGTGACCACTAATCCCTGTAAAAGAAAGTTAAGATGGTAAATGTGATGCACCAGGATCAATCATTGCTGGCACTGGTTCGTCCAGCTTGTGTGCCTAGAGTGTTGGAGATGATGACCCAAATCGAAGAACGCCTTGTTTATATGATGCCGTGGATTCTATTGCTGCAGAATATATAGAGCTCTCGTCCCGCTTCCCCTGGCCCTGACAATGGAGCAATTTTGTATCGCGTTCAACGCCTCTTCACCAACTTTAGTTTGGGGCCTGGAGCACCGGATATGCCTATTTAATCAAGTAAAAGTTTTGGCTTTTGAGCACTCCGATTGGCACTGGGATAGCACAATGCATATATAGCACTCCTTTTACAAAGTCGATACGAGCTTTGTGCTCTGTTGCAACTTATGATCAGACAGCTGACAGCTATTTTACATGTGGTTTTTTACAATGTTGCGTCTTACAAAATTTATACCGTTGTGGTAATCTATTTCTTTTTACCATATGATCATTTTTATGTTTTATTCTTCGTGCGAGGTACCCTATGATCATTTTACTCCCCTAAATTTCGGAGTTGGCCATGATGATCAGTCCACAATATAACCTCCTTTTCGTACGAGACTCACTGATCGGTCCTACTATGCTATACATTAGGTTTAAACTCGTGACCATACATTGCAACTTACCAGTAGCACACTGCCACCTATCGAACTGAGCTTCACATCTTGCGTTGTTTATAAGATGAAGTCCGACTTTCTCTCGTATGAAGCTGCTAAGATAGTCTTTTAACATGATAGAGTGGGACTATGAGGTATCCCGCTGCATTCTCGCTTTGACCTAATATTGATAGGATTGTAGTTAGCTGGCTAGTTTAGATTATCGAAGTATCCACGGGACAATAGAGAAAATGGATGAAGTATTTTTTTTTCATCATTTGTGTTGTGGTTTTGCACTAAGCATGCACTCGCCGAAGGTCAGTAACTTGAAGCATGCTTAGTTTGGAGCCTCCAATTGGCTTGCTAAATATCAGGCCTAGCCCAACAAAATTAGCTATCAATTGATTGGCTACGGCGCTAGTGTGCATGTCTATACAGAGACTGAGAAAAACTTTTGGTGCATCATATAATCTTGATACAGTATCAAGGAAATAAAAATGTTTTCATTATCTAAAAAAGATTGATTAGCTACCAAATTAAAGCAATTTTGTTAAATATTTGCATTCGTCGATAGTTGGCTTGCACCCGTGACAGGTTAGTACAGCATGCAAGCTCTAAACATGTAGAGCAATATCACCTAGAAAGAAATACCGTACCTGCCTCGATGTATGTACGTATGCACCGGCCGGCAGCGCCCCGCAGACACGGCGGGAGCCGGCCTTTGCGTGCGTGAGCCGCGGCCGCGATGGGCCGGCAACAGTACCATCTCCCTCGGTGAAAAACAACTTCCTGCATGCTCACAAAAGCATTTTAGTCCCCTTTTAGAGGATTCTGTGTTTCCGTGACACCAGTAGATCGTCTTTCTCTGAGATCTGTGCATGCATGGGAGGAGCAAAGACAGCGGGGCTACCTGACATGAATGTAACCCCGGGCATAAACGCACAGGACGCAAGAACAAACATGCCGTGGATGATCCTACAGTCAAACTGACGATACGAGATATGATCTTCTAGCCGTGTAATAAGTAGTAAATCAAATCTACTATATACTAAAAGCAGAATATAATAGAAAAAATAGAGAGAGTTTAGAAATTCTCAAAAAAAACAAAACATCCGATCGTTAATTTGGTGGACCATTTTATTATTAGAGGATTACAACCGATATAGATCTTCATAACTGTACCTAAATAGATCACAGCCGATAGATCTTCATAACTGCACCTAAACAGATCACAGTCGATAGATCTTCATAAATGTACCTAAACAGATAATAACCAATAGATCACAGCCGATAGATCTTTATAACTGTACCTAAATAGATCAGAGCCGATAGATCTTCATAACTGTATCTAAACAGATCACAACCGATAGATCTTCATAACTGTATCTAAACAGATCACAACCGATAGATCATCATAATTATACCTAAACATATTGCATCCGATAGATTATCATAATTGTACCTAAATCTCGCGATCTGAACTTTTATTTTCCGTACTGATCTAATATCACGCGTACGGGTAAAAGAATAAAGATAATTAAAGTGTTTTCCGCGTAATTATGCGGGACACCGTGTTAGTATCTGTAAAAATTAAAATAGATACAACGATAGATGGTGTTTTTCTCTTTATTAGATGTGTTCTTACAAGTACAATATCTAAATAATACATGTAAATTATATGAAGATCACATTTTTATTGGTAGACCATCTACGTGATAGTTAGGGCTTATTCATTGACCACATGAGCCCTAGGAGGGTGTGGTGCTCCAGCCAGCCACCCCCTAAGAGGCCCGGTTTCATAACACTTCCCCTTAGACAATTACTATAAAATGTCCATGCCTCATTAAAATTCTGGAAAACTTAGTGGAAAAAATTAGAGAAAGAGAACATAACATTCGTTGTTTTATAATGCACTATGTCGGCGTAGAGACGCCTCTAGCGGTGGTCCGGTTGGACCCCCTTTGGGATTCGGCCGGGGACGCAGTAGAGCTCTTCTTATGAGCCGGTGGCGGATCGAGAGGGGGATGGATTTGATGCAAAAGACGCAAAGGATTTACCCAGGTTCAGGCCACCCGGGGGTGTAAAACCCTACGTCCTGCTTTGGTGTTTGTATTGATCTATCTGGGATTACAAAGGCTATTTCGCTTACAAGGAGGGTTGTTCTCCTTGAGCTCTAACCCTAGATGCCTTACTTAAGGAACCAGCCGGAGAAGAAAGCAAATGAGAGTGTAGTGTGGTCGAAAAGATTCAACCAACCAACCCCTTGCATGGCCTTGGTCCTCCCCTTATATACTCGGGGGGTTTCCACAGCGGCCAGAGGGTTCTACCGGCGACGTGGGCGCAACAGGGCGACCCACGCGTTACATTTAATGCGCGGCGCCGATTTCCGCGCTTGGCGTCTTCTCGCCATGCTTCTGAACAGGGGATCTGACACCTTTGAGCCCGGTGGGTCCCGCGAACAGAGACTTACCGGGCTCCTTCTGACAAAGTGGGTGAAGCACCCGCCCCTGGGCCCCGGGTGTCAGCGACCAAACCCGCGCACCGGGGCGCGCGGTGATGCGACCCAAGGGGGCAAAAAGGGTGACAGCGACAGGGGCGCGCGGTGCGGCGCGCCCGGTCGGTCAACAAAGCTGTCAGACGGACCCATCCTTGGGCGAAAGGTGATAGGCAATGGAACCTATCGCCTGAGCGGGTGGGGCCCGGCCTGACCGTCATCATGCCCTCATAGGGCTTGGGATTCCTTGCCGAAATGACATGCATTAAATGCCTCTGCCAGAGCTGAGGCTTGCGGGAGAAGCTACCCACTCGATGACGGGCCCGGAGGTGGACCCCACAGGGGGACCCGACGACCCCGAGCTCTATGTCCCCGAGCGGCTCCTCCGAACGGGAGGGGTGCCAGCTGTCCCAGGGCGCCCCCGAGTGACCTCGAGCGCTCGGGGAGCGCTCGTTGGGGGATCGCTCGGGGCCCCTACGGGCGGAGCTCCAGGAGGAGCGCTCGGGGGGAATGCCCCGAGCGCTCCCCTGGGGCCCACGAACCCGGGGACGCCGGGCACTCGGGGAAGGACCCCTTAGTGCCCCCTCGATTCCCGAGCCTTGGGCTCTCGGGAGCCCAAGGCCCTTCTAGATGGCTGCACGCGGGCGCGGCGCTTGGGGAAGGCCCCTGAGCGCTCGGGCTTGACCGCCGGACCCACTTGGCTACCGGGGTGGGGCCTACTCCGACCCGACCGTCACGTGGCTCGCTCCGCGGCATCTGGTTGGCCTTCGCTGGCGGTTTGGGGGACCCTGGGCCCCATTCCGTCGACACACTAATTGTCTCATTAAATCCTTGTGAATGAGAAATTTTTATGAAAACTCATCTAAGTTCGATCAATGTTCAATTGATTTAGTCAATCATGATATTTCTTGTAATGTACGTCATTACTATATCATTTGGTTAATTCTTATTAATTCAGGAATTTCTCCATTAAATTCTGCATGCGTATGGAACCAATTTCCATTTTAACTAATTCCTCGAGAACTAATGCTTTTAATTTACATTCTTCTTTGTATAAAATATTTCATAGAACATGGTAATTATCTTTGTTTGATTTTTGAGTAAATCAAAATCATGAACTTTCGAGGCTCGAGTATGATAATTAAAGTTATCTTTTGCATTTACTCCCCCTCAAGATGGCCCTTGTCAGAATCTTCATGTCTAATTTGGATGTTTCTAGAAGAACACTATGAGTAATATTATTTATGTGTAGAGTACGACTATCACATAATATATAATCTTCTTAATTCCTTCTCACAATTAATTCTGAAAAATTGTGACGAGCCTTTTTGAGTTTCTAGTGTACCATCTACTTTACTCATTCTTGAACAATATGAGTGGTATATTTATGGAGTAATACATGACATTAATATGCATTATAACCAATCTCAGTTGTGCTATACAAGTCGTTGCAACTTCATGAGAACTTCGGGAAAGGTAGATGATTGTGTTATAAGGCTCCTTACATTCTTATAGTACAATGGATTATCGGGAGTCATATCTGCATGCATGGTTCTATAGGAAAATCCAAAGCAAGAGTTCCAATCCCTAAAATGGAGTTTTCCTATAGGGTCTTCTTGACTCACAAGTGCAAAGTACTTTGCATTATGTTAGGATCCATTTAGAAGGGATTGATTAAGTTGATGTATTATGGATTTTGTTTCAGCTGCAAGTCTAAACGTATCTCGATCTTACCAAAATCTCTTTCTTACAATATGCGACTTTATGTTGCCTCTATGATTACTAAAATAATTGGGCAGTGAATTTGCTAATGTTTGCAAATTATTCTACTTCAAACTTCAGTGTTCGCTTTACTAGTGCATAGGTCTTGAGTGTAGATTTATGTAGTTTGCCAAAGAATTTTGCTATAGGATTTCCCGACATTTTTTCATCAAGGGTTATATTTTCTCCCCATAATGTCGTGAATAGATCCTTGAAGATATAATTAGTGAACCATGAAAGTACCTTGTTAAAGGGTCTAATTGTTTTCTTTTCATAAATGTCCATGCAAAATTCGACTTGTGTCCCATTTTCATATGGGATTTCATAGTGAATCATTGTTTATTTGGAACATACACCTCCATAGTGTGTCTAAGTTTATGAATGATAAAACTCAAGGTTGCATTCCATGCACTAGATCATATGCAAGTAGGCTAAGACTTATGAGAGTTGTTGCATGAAAGACTGCATGTATTTAATATGATTTTGGTATATCAGCCTTCTTTGAGCTCATGCAAGACTGCATGTATTTAACATAATTTTGGTATATCAACCTTCTTTGAGCAATATTTTCACAAGTCCATTCTTCATGTGGAAAAGATGATACTTATTCCTTATTTTGCAAATAACACACGTAAAGTCTTCTTGACTTTTGGATATCTTATGTTTTTTCTCATCATTCCAAGATATGCATATTATGCACACTTCGTATGGCGCATATATCGTGATATGTTACACAATTTCTCTACTAAAAAAATTGAAATTTAACAAATATGCAACAAAGGAAGAACCAACATAATATAATAAAACTTTAATAATAGAACCTGACTTATTGTAAATACCAATGAAATATGTGAGTGAGCACACATAGGAACCTAAGAGTATTCGCTCCCGCAGAGCTTGCGAACCATTATTAATTGTTCTAATGGAAAAACCACTATACAGATATCTAACAAAATTTATTAAACTACGTGCAGGTACTTAAATTATTTGGAGAAGTATGCATCAACATCTGCTTGGATCTGAGCATCTGTGGGCTCCCCTGCACAGGTGCGTGCCGCAGGTGCAGTTGTATCCCTCTCAAGGGTGATGGTGGTCATCTCAAAATCCATGCAATCAACATCATCACTGCTCATAGGGGACCCAACTTTCTCTTCATGAGTTCCTTCAAGAGCAAGTGGCTCCTGCTGTATGTCCATATCCTTAGTGATAGCAAAGTGGGTCTCAATCTTCTTCTGCTCTCCATTCTTCAGACGGAAAGCTTCAACGATGTGCTTGGGGGTGTGACAAGTTTTGGACCACTGTCCCCACATACCACAGTAGAAACAAGTCTGGTCCTACATAACATATGCCTTCTCGCTCTCCTTAGTCTTCCTTCCCCTTTTGTGTTGTTGAGTGTAGGATTGTCCCTTATAAGTATTTGCCTTCTTTCCCTTCTCACCCTTTTGGCCTTTTTTCTTGAAGGTGGGCCTTTTCACATTTTAACTAGCGGCATGTGCTTTGTGCCCAGCCGTGGTTCTTGTGGGGCAAGAGTTATGGTTCTTTATCATAATCTCATCTCGCTGTTCGGCAATTTGCATGACATCTATTAAGTCAGAGTACTTTGTGTAGGGCAGGAGCACTGCCAATTCATTAATAGACGAAAAAAGTTTTACATTTTAATATATACAAATCCTGACGGTTCGTTGGGCATCGGAACTTTGTCCCTCATGCGAACTACTCTCCCCCCCCATATTGACGCTATTGAGGCTCGAGAAGACTCTTTCCCGTTGTAGGATGTCTTCGTACGCCAGAGAGGCTACATCTCTAAATGTAAACCTCTTCCTTTCAAAAATTCATCTTCCATACATTCCAGATGATGTATAGCAGGTGTCCACTCGTGCTTTTCCTTTGCTTACTATTTTGTCCGAACAGAAGGCCCTCCCACCATGAGTTGAGCGTCATGAAATCAAAAGGTCTTGCTCGGTCGAGCTCCGCAACCCATTATCCGACCATGTTCTAGACCCCCACAGTGAATGGGCAATCTTTGCACAAATGGGTGATAGTTTCTGCCGTGAGTAGACACAACTGACAAGAGGGATTATGCGGTCTACAGTTAGTATTCGATTGTGTAGCGCCAACCAGGAGAACATCTTGCATTTCGGTTCTATGTTTGTCGTCCAAATATTTTTAGGGCCAAACGAGTTGTAGCTTCCTAGAAACTGGACCCCATATGCAGAAGCAGTGGAGTATTCCCCAGAGGCACAAAGAGTCCAGTGGATGGTGTCTGGCTAGGCAAGCACAAGGGCGGCATCCCGCAGAAGATCCCACAACTTAACAAATTGAATTAGTTGAGCCGGGCTGTTAATCCTAGCCAATGAGATTGCCTATGCATTTTTCCTTCCAATTCTACCCATACAGTACAGTTCTTGCGTGTAGCTAGTTTGAATAGCTCAGGCGCATGTTGTCGTAATGAAGTTTCTCCTATCCAGTTGTCATGCCAAAAGAGTGCCCTTCCCCATTTTGGACAGAAATTTTTCTAGCGGCTCTAAATAGGCCGCAATCAGATGCGTCACAGGGTAGTTGGGAGTTGGCCCAGGGGCGAGGCCTCCCAATGCCTTGGGTCAGCACACCGTATTCCAATTTACTAGAGAGTGGCCCCCATGTGCGGACTCCACATTCTCCCCCTTTTAAATGAACCCACGAGTGAGTCTATCGATCCTATTCCTAACCCATTTAGGAACGTGCAGCACTGAGAGGTGGTAAGTGGCTATTGCGTTAAGGACAAATTTTGCCATGGTCACTCTCCTTGCACGTGAAAGATTCTTTCTTTCCAGCCCGCAAGCCTGGATCCCATTTTATCAATAAGAGGCTGGAAATCTATCTTCCGTAGTCGCTTGAAGTGCAACGGCAATCCGAGGTATATTTCGGGGAATGTGGCAATCCTAGTCGGGACTGAGTTGTGTAGCATATCAAGGTTGATACCTTCACACCGGATTGGGAACATCTCCATCTTAAGCAAGTTTGTGCGCAGCCCAGAGGCATTCTCGAAGGCATGCAGGACATCGCGCAAGGCAACTAGCTCCTCGGGGTCATTTGTCGCAAAAACACCCGCGTTGTCTGCGTACAAGGAGACCCAAAGCTGGGTTGGGCGGTTTCCAAGCGGCTAAAAGATTCCAACCTTTGCAGCCTTGTACAAGACGCACTGCTGTGGGTCAATGGCAAGGATAAAAAGCATGGTGAAAAGGGGGTCCCCCTGACGCAAGCCTCAGGCATGCTCAAAGGGTGGCCTTGGGACTCCATTGAGGAGCACTCGGGAAGAGGAGGAGGCCCACAACATGCAAATCCAATCTCGCCACCGTTGGCCAAGCCAAGGTTTTCCATAACCTCGATGAGGTAGGCCCAACTGACCGAGTCAAACGCCTTGGAGATGTTCAACTTGAGGAAGAGGCTTGGAGTGTTGGTTCAATGGAAGTCTGCCAGCATGTTTCGCACATGTAGGAAGTTATCGTGGATGCATCGATTCTTTACAAAGGTGCTTTGAATCTTGGAGACCAAAGAATCAAGCCGAGGGGCTAGCCGGTTAGTCATCATTTTGGCAAAAATCTTGGAGATGATGTGGGTCAGGCTAATCGGTTTGTAGTCCCGAACACGCTCTGGGACCACCTTCTTGGGAAGCAATACCACATTCCCAGAGTTAATTAGGTGCACACAGTCATGGCGATATTAGTGTTGTAGTATCATGTTGCTAGCATGGAGGAAGGAGATAGTTTCATTTATCTTTTCCTCTTCTGTGAGCTCCTTTCCATAGTGCCTAAGGGTAGTACAAATCCTGTGTAAGATTGAGTTGTACTAAGCCACAAACTTATAGTCCTGGAAGCACACATTTCGCCATGCCTCCTCTACCTTCGGGAGGAGCACATACTTGAGCTTCGCAAGAGCTCTTTCAAGGAGGTCCATAGTGCTATAGGGTCCTTCTCCATAGAGTACTCATCCTTCAAAGTGGGTGAGAGATGGTGGCGGAGAAAGTGCAGTGCTTGGTCCCTCTGTGCAAATGAGGTGGGCCCCATACCCACCTTAGCGTCGAAGATGATCTCCACGTCAGACTTTCATGTCAGGTAGTTTTTGCCGTCAAAGACAAGCCCAGCGAACTCGTTGTTCGATAAGCCAGACATCCTACATCATTCGTTCAAGATATACATAAGTTTTACATCATGTAAAAATAGGGTATGCAAAATAATGGTACCATATTTTTAAGTAACTTCGGTATTTTCCTAAGCAATCATATTTAAATAAAGTAAATAAATTGAATAATAAGACAAACAATATATATATAATATGCAGGAAATAAACGTGACAAAATAATTACCAGAATTTTGCATGATAACATAACTTAGTGATTCTACGTGAACTCAGTAAAGTACAGAGAGTCCATAGCAAGATTTTCTAAAAGTAGTTCTACAATCTTTTATTTTTGGGGGTTTTTCGCAAATATCTCCTGCACAACAACCTGCCAATCCTATGTGGCCCGCATGCACGGTGCAACATACCCGCCAAGCCTACCAAGCCGGCAAGCATGGTGTGGCCTACCCGTAAGCCCCGTTTGCACACCACGGCTTGTCCACCCGCCTGACCGGCACGGTTGGCAAGCACAGCCGGGTAGCACGGCATGCTCGCCCTCCTAGCCTGCATGGTGACAAGCGTAGCTGGGCTGCATATGCAGGGGCCGCGGCCTGCTTGCTACCCTGGCCTCGAGGTCGGCAAGTGCAGTGCGGCTATGCACGTCCGTGTGGCAGCTTGACCGCCCGCCTAGCCCTCAAGGCTAGCAAGTGTAGCTGGGATGCTGTGTGCGTGTTATGCGCCTGCCCACCTAGCCCACGAGGCCGATAAGCGCGGCGTGGCTACCTGGGTGCCGCACGCCACGGCCGGGCCACGAGCTTGCTAGGCCGACAAGCACAGCTAGGCTGGCGGCTTGCTCATGTGCCACGGTCTGCCTGCCCACCTGGCTGGCACGCGTGGCTGGGGCATGCGGCCTGCTCATGCACCGCACCCACCCGCATGCCTGGCCTACCAAGCCAGCAAGCGTGACTGGGCCACACGGTCTATTCGTACGCCACGACCCACTTCTAGTCGGCATGGTCTGTGACGGACTGATCCATCTTGCTTGTGTAGCAACCCGTCCGCCCGTCTGGCCCATCAGGCCAGTAAGCATGGCTAGCCTATGTGCAGCATGGCCCATCAGCCCGCCCTCCTAGGCGGCACGCCAGCATGGTGGTGCTCGCTATGGCGCTCGCATGTGGCACTGCGGCGATGCGTGGGGATGGTGGCCACAGTGGCACGAGAGCATGATGCTACATGGTTCATCTATTGGTAGCAGCAATGTTTCGTGCGCCGTTCGATCATATTGGCCGTGTCCTTGTGGCGAGGCAACAATGTCACCCATAGTTCCATGCCGATGTGATAACCTCACACCACGACGTGCAATAACGGACCAAGCTGACTTGTAGCATATTTGTGGCCGGATTTACTTGTAACCTGTCTGGTCTCTTATCAATACAATACCGACTGCATGTCTTACCCGTCTATACACGGTTTGATGATCATTCTAGCTTCTTCTATTAAACCGCATGTTAATAGATGGCGTCCTTTATGTCAGTCTAGAATGATCAGCAAGAACACGATTTAGCAAGTAGAAAGAGGGATTAAATGTAGAAAGCGAGAGAGCAAAGCAAAAGGTAATTTGAACATTGAATTTGATGATTATCTCAAAAGTCATTATAAAGGTAGCCTGACCCGTAGGCTCGAGGAGAGTCTCCTGTTGATAACATGTTGTGAAATCAACATCACAAGGTGTGATCTGATGGCCGTGCAACAAGTAGTAGGTCAGACACATACATAAAGTAAAATGGATAGAGGATATAGGGTAATGCTTTTCTCTTTCTTAGATATGTTCTCACAAGTACAATCTTTAAATAATGTGTGTAAAATAATATAAGACCACATCTCTATTTATAGACCATCTACACGATGGCTAGGGTTTACTAATTGACCACATGATCTCTAAGGGGACGTGGTGTGCTAGCCAACCCCCTCCAAAATGCTCGGTTTCATCTGACTCTGCTGGTATAGCCCATGCACAGGCTCAGTTAGTGTTGGGCATTCGGTTTTAACTGAAAATTCGGTTTCGGTTTTTTCGGTTTTCTGAAGATTTCAGTTTTCTAAAAATAGTAACCAAAATATGGTATGTAATTATGTAAACCGAAAATTTGGTTTCTGTTTTTGGTTTAAACCGAATTATACAGAACATCATAAAATTCAGAAATGCACCATGAATTCAGCAGAAAATTCCGGTTTATTCGGTTAACATGTCCACATAAATTCGGTTCACCGGTTTATTCGGTTAACATGTCCACCAAAATAATAACATGTCCAAAAAAATTCGGTTTCTTCTGTTAACCGAGGACTAAAATTGATTGCACTGAATTTAATTTGGTTTTCCAAAAAGATAACCGAAATAACTCTGGTGAACCAAAATTAGAGTCAATTCGGTTTTTTTGATTTTGGTTTTTATTTTTCGGCTTTTATGCCCGGGGCTAGGCACAATAACCCAGCTGTACCATGGTACTCTTCTCAGTACGCGCGTCCCATTGCCCAATTGGAACAGTTAATCATGCAAAATGCCACTTTGGTAATCAAATGGACAGCGAAAAATGCAACTGTCTGAATGGAAGGTGTGGCAAGTGGTAACCACCCCACATCGATCCCTTCAAAAGAAACACCCCGCATGTAACATGATATGATTAAAACTGGATGAACTAAATATAGCTAAATAAGTATACTTAACAGAATCCATCGGCAAGCGGTACGTCTTGTGTTTGTTTCCATGGAAGCAATGGGGGGAGAGACAGACAGACAGACAGCAGCACTACCATGCACGAGACAAGAGCGTTCAAAAGCGGCACTGCAAAATTTCCCGTGCTACTTCCGTGCGGCCAAGCCCATGTGCCACCCCTTCATCCTGCTCTGCCCAAACAGAGAAGAAAGCATATGCGAAATGCCGTACCTGCTCTGCCAAAACAGAGACGAAAGCAGATATGAAATCCATCGTCCTGCTCTGCCCAAACAGAGAAGGAAGCAAAGGCAAAACATGCTGCGTGTATCTCTACTCTAAGCTAGAGTGTTGCAGCGACCTGTCTGCACACCGATCGACCGCGATCGATGTAACTGTGATGAAACAGACAGCCTTGCCTAATTCCTCACAGCGCAATAATAGGCGTGATATACGGGGTTTATTTCACTAATCCATGCAACTGCAGTGGTAGTATCACATGATCACATCGCATGATGCCCGGCTGAAGATAGGAGAAAAAAAATACTAACTATCAAGAGGTTGCATGGCGTAGACAACTCTAGGAAATTGGAGAGGGCAAGCAAGCCCGAGAAGCAAGAGAAGCAATACATCTTCTTTTGATGCAGGTTAATCAATAGTCGATGCTTTTGCCGCGGCTCGTCCCCTATAACCCCGCCCCTAACCTTGCATTAGGCAAGATCCGTGCGAGTAATGTGGTCACTGATCCAGCTTAAGTTTGCCTGTCTTCCAGATCCTAGCTATCTGCTAGTACTACTTGGAACTGACGCTAGTACCACTTGGTGGAGTTTATACTGATATACTATTACCAACCAATCCTCATTTTATTTCTCCTGCAATCCCGAGGTCCTTGTGTATGGGTGGGTGTAAAATTCCGTGAGCATGTGCATGGCGCCATAACAGAGATCCAATATCAACAAGTTCCTGCAGGTTTGGTCTTAGTCACTTTCTTGCCGGCCTGTTACATACCTGACATTTCGGAGTAAAATATTTCACAGGGAATTTCTAGTACAAAATTGGAGACAAATTCCAGGGGATCCTTTCAGTTGTGGGAACGAAACAGTTGCTGCCAATCAACTAATAGTATCAACTAACCTAAGGTGCAGCGAATTAAAGCGAAGGTGGTCGTAATTCTGACTTTGCGAAGATACCGCGCGTAATGACAGCGATCATTCAGTTCAATCAGTGTCTCCACTAGCCGCTCCACGCTGGCCAAGTGGTGGTAAAGGTGAATGCTAGCTCCACCTTGGTCGAAATTGCATTTTTATCTGCTCCCCATTTTGTACATCGTTCAGGGCAACGATGCTTTTGGCTGAAAGATACGTGCACGGTCGTACCGCTCC
Organism: Stipa capillata; assembly: GCA_019208055.1. Classification (NCBI taxonomy): domain Eukaryota; kingdom Viridiplantae; phylum Streptophyta; class Magnoliopsida; order Poales; family Poaceae; genus Stipa; species Stipa capillata. The sequence goes on from JAGXJF010002771.1 coordinate 85,670, forward strand.
AGTCAGTGACTTCCGACATGGTCCTGCACAGAGCGCTCACTGGTGTCTCGTATGCTAATTCTAGTTGCATGGGTTGGGTGGCCATCAGTTACACACGTTCTTCTTTACTGTATCTTTCTACAGTTCCATGCTAACTTTGCAAAACGACCTCGGTGGCGCGCGTGTACCAAATTCAGTTGACTCTTTTTGGAACAAAGGAATTTTATACGAAATTTTCTTGGGCGGGGCATATTTTACAAGAAATGGTTCCACTTATCAGAATCGATTGGAATCCTCACGTTCCAAGCGGGATCTCAGACTAGTAACATTGGTCAAGCAATGCCTTACTAGTTAGATCAAGCGTGGGTTTGATTAGCCTTTCGGAGCATCAGTTTGCATGCCCGTCGCAAGTGGAGCGACCTCTCGGTCGGCCAGCTTGGTTCTTCATATCTTGAGTACTCTTTTTGACTGCTAAATCCCTAATTAGTTATTCATGCGTGGTCAAAGGCCGCTTTTCCTAATTAATATACTGTTTGCAGCCGGGGACAATATGATTACTAGCTTTCTACAAGATCCTGCTTTTTCCTAACGATCCTGTGATCATGTCTTGTTTAAGTCTACCGATCGCAAAAGAAAGGGCCAGGCGGGCAGGCAGGACCTGCTTCAGGGCCGTCTGATGCCAAGCCCTGATTGGTGCTGCATGCATTTTTCATGACGACACGCAGTATTAATCATGCCGCATTTTCCGTTTTGCATCGCTTTCTTGCGTTTTTCTCTCTCGACCAGTGCATGTCTAGCTAACGCAGATTAAGACGGCACGGGCATGTGATGAACGGATCGATCGTGTCAAGCCGTGCACGCATCAGCAACGCACTTTACGACGTGCGCGCGAGAGGTCGCTAGCTCCATGCCTCTCACGTACGTACGTACACAAGTACAGCATTTTCTACGGCAGGCCACTTGGCCGCGGTGGCGCCATGGAGTAGGTGGCGACGCAGGCAGCGACACGCGCCGGGTCACTGTCGCGTTTAGCAATAGCGTCATTTTGGATGATCATACTTTTTTATATTTATGATTTATTAAATAATTTTTTTAAATAATTATTTAATACTGATAAGTAAGTATATAAGTTGCTTGTGAAACACTATATTAATGTATATGGTGATTATTCTAAAATAACCTCTAGTTGATAAAACACATGAGAATACATATATGTAGGCTATCATATGTATTGGTCGATAACTATGTTTCACGGGTCATAGATATAGAGATATCAAACCAATAATATGGACACGTGTTAAAAAAACACGGGGTTAGATCAACCCACCATGAAACTCAACGAGAACGTTGTATTGTTAACTGTCATTTGTTGGTCTAATATAATGTGTATGATATATCTTTAGACTTGAGATTGTCGTATGTACCTGAGATGTAGAGCAATTTACTTAGTGGTTGCCAAAACCTACTTCCTACCTAGGTAGTTATAAAGGTAGCTTCCGGATTTGTCATAAAGTATGCTATAAGGCATTGTCGATCAAGATAGGTTTTCTCCTCCGTACATAGGAGAGATATCTCTAGACCTCTTGAGTGATCGGCTTCGAAAATGTATGGTCATGCTACTTTGGTTAAAGAGTTAACCACAAAAGGGGATTCCGAGTTGCGTGATTGAGAAAGAGGTGTCGAGCTACCCAAACAAGGATGACATATGCTCGCTTTGGGCTTGACCGATATTGTGAGGCAAAGAAAATACCTATGATTGAACATTGTAGAGATTCGTTTGATACGATCTTTATGTACACTTAGCAGTTGGCACGTCTTACTAGGGGTCGCTACCAATTAGTAACCGAGTAGGAGTACTCGAGTCATGTCTAAGTGCACATGAACCTATAGGGTCGTACGTTTAAAAGGTTGGAACTCAATTCGGATTAGAATTCAAATTCTATTAAGCCTCGAGTCATAATGGGTCTCTAATGTAGACACCCATTATGAGGACGCATATATAAGGAGAGTGGACATAGGTTTAGGGTTTATTCCAGTTTGAAATTTTCGAAACCTAGTCGTCACCTCTCCCACATTCAAGCCGCGCTGTCCAGAGCTAACACTACGGCGCTCGGCGTTCTTTCCCTGCATGTGTGAACACTTCGGAGGTGTTGCTGCGAGCTGCAACGCTAAGACGATCCACTACAACCACGACAATACGTTACAATAACTATGTTTCCATTTCTCTGAACTTCTAGTAATAATACATGATTTAAAATTACAGTGTTCCTATCTCACATCGATAATCAGCGGCGCGCCGGACGTATCGTACCGTCATCCAAACTAAAGTCGTGTGTGATCTTAAAGTGGCGCGGTCAAAAGGGGTCGGTCGATCGCCTGCTCCGAATATCGCACTTTTGTATATTATCCGTCGATATCCGGCAAAATCTCGGGGGCTTTGTATGTGCGCCAGGATTTTTCCAGATCACCCTGCTTTCCGCTGAAACGATTGGTAGCTTGGCTAACGGCGCACATAGTGACCTACGAATCGTCCTATAGCTTTTGCTAGCCTCTTCGTGTCGCGTCATCTGAAAAATATGCTACTCGAATAATCAGTCCTAGCTACTACAGACAAAGAGCTAGCAAGATTTTTGGAGAACAATACAGTACGTGCCTCTCATGCATTTCCTACTCGGATGAAGTCCTAGATTAATTCGAGTTGTATCTGTGTCCACAGATATATGCCATCCTGACACGTTAGGGGAGCCAGTCTCTCGAGCCCAAGCCGGACATGGATGATACACACGGCGGTGCGTGCATTTCACTGACCAGGACGCTACAGCTAGCACTGTAGCCTGCGGCGAGCGAAGTACTAGCTAGCATGCCAAGAACGGTTGGCAGCAAGAGTGGACAGGTGCCCACGCACGGAAATGCATGCACGCTAAAAGTACAAGGCGACGACGACCGATCACGTCGCTTGTCTGCGCCCGGCGACATGTCGGGACATTCCCTTTGGCCCTGGCCGGACACGCCTTGCCCTCCCCCGCCGCGCGCGGCCGGCACATGGCTGCCACGCTCGCCCGCCGCTAGCTAGCCCCAGCCATTTATCTCCACTCCCCGGCCCCCCACGCGACACAGATCCGGTCTTCTCGACCCGGCGGCCCGGCCCTATATAGTACTCCATTACCTAGCTAGCTAAAAACACCGCTACCGCGCGCGACCAGAACATGCAGCAACGGCGAGCATCGGCCGGAACCCGGAGTTACCATCACCGTTGCCGCGTGCCTCGTCCGTCCGGCGGCCGCCGAGCGATCGGTCGTAGTCGTCGCGCTGATCTCTCTCGCCCGCGCGCGAGGTCGCTTTCTTCTCCTCGCCTTTCGAAAAGGCCGGCAGGGGCGGGGCATCTGTGACCGTGGCCTCCCAACGTGCGCCGTGCGCGCGCTCTCGCGTACGTCCGTGCCCGTGCCCGTGCCCGTCCATCCGTCTACGTAGCGTTTGCGGTTCTTTTCTTTGCACCGCGCGCTTTCGTGTTTTTTTCTGTCGGGGCATCCACCGCTCTCTTTCGCCCGTGTCGAGCGGTGGCGAAGGACTGACCGGCCGCATGTGTGTGTACCTGCCGTGTCGTGTTGCGGGCGTAGCGTATATTACCCCGTGGAGGTCAGGTGGACCTGATGGATCGTGGAAGGGAATGTCGGCTCACGCACTCGTTGTCTGCTCGTGGATGTCCCGGGCCTTTTTCCGGTCAGTCTGCCGACAAATTAAGCTGTGTTGGTGCAAGGCGATGCGTGCGTGTGTGCGTGATCGGGTTTATCGGATCTCGAAATTTACTGAGCCAATCGAGGTCTAGCTCGATGGTGCCCTGCTATCGTGATTGATGGTTTGGATCCGCAACCTTGGATTAATTTTGTTTCGAAGAGATCGATCATGTCGAAAACTTCTTTTTGCATGCATGCGCGCACGGCTTCTCGTCAATGTTCGCTTTCGCTAGCTTCTCAACTTCGCGACAAGTGTATACGTATGTGCGTGCGAATGTCCCCTCAGCAGCGTGCATGTACTAATAGCTTGTACTCGCAGATACTGTTGGCAGTGCCGGCTGCCGCCTAGGCACTGCGCCCACCTACGTACGTGTCGACCCCGGCGCTGACACTCGACGTACACATGTTCGCCTATGTTAGCCCATGACATAAGTACGCGTAGTTGCACGCTCGTGGCCTTGTTGAAGGGACGGGAACACGGCACGGTCGTTTACGCGATCCACATAAAAAAATAAAATGTTGTGGGCGCCGGCGTTGGATAAGACCATGCAGGACTCGTAGTGCAATGCCATGCTCCGTATTTTTTCCGACACCGGTAAAGGTGGATTTTCTCATGCGTATACGTGCTACGGCTTTGCTGGGCAGTGGTGCGTGACGAACCAGCCCTCCCTACTAGACACTCTCGTCGTATACAGATCAAAATCTCTATGACGGATGATTTTTAGCCCGTCTGTGAGTTTTGGTCTGTAATGATATAGATTCATCATAAACGGACCCCATTTGCAGGCATAGCAAAAAAAGCAATCACGCAGCCACAGTTGTCAATACCCCACTCTTTGACTGGCGTCTTGTCGTCAAAGTTGAGCGTAGTGGGCTTGATGACCTTGGGTGAGGCAAGGACCCCGGTGGCAGGCTCGGGCGTGTCGACAACGAGCGTGTGGCGGCCTGAGAGCGGCCTGGCACTGATGATGATGGGGATGGGGGAGCCAGGGTTGAGGTGATCCACGTGGATGAATCGGCCGATGTCCTTCTCGTCTAGGTCGACCGGCACGATGTCTATGACCTGCAGCACGGGCACGATGCTCGCCGATGAGCTTGGCGGCGCCGGTCCACCGTGGATGTGCAAGATCTCCCTCATTTGCGCCTCCCTGGATCCCTTTTCCTACCTGCAAAAATGCCAAGAAATGTTACCAAGAAGGGTGGGTTAGGGGCAAGAAAGTAGGCAAAGATCAAGAAACCCTCGTTCCTATAGTGGAAAGGGCGGACCTGGTTGATTAGCGAGAGGGGATGAGTGAAGAGACCATCGACCTCACCTTGGCTACGTAGATCTTTGTCGGTGCTGCTAATTTTTCCTCCCTCGTTGACGTAAAAAACCCCATGGCGTGGAAGTTGGAGGCATCGGTGGTGGGCGGCCGGTGCGACGACCTCGAGCGTTTCCACAGCAGCCACGAGAAGAGGAGCATCGTCGTGCCGAAGATCTGTAAGCCATGGGCGTGGGTTTGTGGATAGAAGGGAGAAAGGGGCATGGGTCTGTGGAGACGAGAAGGGGGGCTGCACGGTGGATGAAGCGAGGAAGGGTGGATAGAATGGAGAAGTAAGGGGACGGCGTGATGGAAGGAGGGATGGAAGGGCTAGGGTTAGGGTTTTTTTTGTTACACCGGCAAACTAGGTCTTCGACTATTTAAATGGGCTAGGAAGTGATTTTCCTAAGAAAACTGTTCGTGATACGTACAAATTGCAGACGGTTTTGAAAAGAAACCGTCGGTTTTTCATAAAACTGATGTGATGCATATTTTAGTAAAAAACTATCTATGATGAGACTTACTTTTTTCAAAACCAGATGCAAATTGCCTCAATGTATTTAATTAAGCCGAAAAGAGTTGTCTGGTTAATTAGATAGAAACCGGGCAGAAACCAAGATTATAAACACGCCCAAACCTAGCCAAGCTAGGTCCAGGGCACCACCGCCTAATATGACTATGACCACATGGACTCAACACGCAACACTGAGAAGGTCGATCCACCAAAGCCACCCCTCAACACCATTGTTATAGCTCAATCGCCCCGCGATCCTACAACTCCGACTTCACCACGAGCGACCACCGAAGCACCGTTCGCCACACCCGCCAAACTCATGCAACCAAAGCCATAGAAGTCGGCCACCACACCGACGACAAAGCAGCTCCGATTTTGACAACTAGCCTCGTAGGATAAATATGCTAGGCTTGCACCGACTAGGTTCACCTTAACCACTGGAGACTACCGCCTACCAAAGCCATCATCCATGAGTCATCGTCACCGTCTTGTTGTCCACCACGACATGACAGTTTCGACTTCACTGCGACACAGCTAAACGGCGCACAGAAGACCTAACTGGCACGCTAACTAGCCGACATGAATCTCAAGCCGCGACACAGCACTGCTTGTCACAATCATCGTTGTCACATGACTTGCCACGCTATTCACGCGCATCGTCGGTCGGCCTCATACTGACCTCGACACCGCCTGTCACGTGCAATAGGATCAAGGCCACTAAAGCGTGCCTCCAAAAGATGAGGTAGGCGCGCATGTCTGCCCGCTTTGGTGGCCGTGCCCGTTGCCATTTGGGCTGGATAGGTGCATGGCACGGTCGGATGACTGCTCGTCTGCAGTGGGCTGCAAGAAAGACGCGTTGGGTCGTCTCGTCACAGATTCCAGGTCCAGTCGGTGGTGACAGCTTCTGGCCCAACTCTGGGCAGAGTGAGTACAAAATTGGCTTCAGTACGTACGTGTTCTTACACACATCAAGATGTTCATCGCGAAAGGAGGAAGAATATAAATGATTTCTCGATGCGATAAATGTTTTAATAACCGGTGGTGGCTTAGAGGCCGCTAGGTTTGCAATATTTTGGCAAGCTAACTTTTAGCAATGACAAAACTTGCTAATAGTTGACAACTTTGGAAAGCAATTGGTTAGAAGCAAACTGCCATGTCAAACGTTGGAAAATCAATTTAGTTTTATTTTGTCTAAACATTGATTTGCTAAATTTTGGCCTCGGTTTGGAGCCAACCAATCAACTCCAATTTTAGTATGTTTGCCAAAATATTGGCTTAAATTTTGTTAAAGTGAAGCATGCCGAGCTTTAGTCAACACCCTCAACTTCTGGTGCTGACCAACAGACCAAGCAGGTCCATTCACTTGCATATCCATGGAATCATAGCTTGACTAAAAATAAAATGGGGGAAATGATTAGGTCAAATCTCTTTCCGAGAGTGCCAGTCGTGCTCAAGGAGCTTTGAGGATCTTCGAAAGAACTTTCAACACACAAAAAATGTTGCTTCGTGCTACTGGCCTGGAAAATATCTTGTACGCAGCACTACGGAGTTGCTATGAAGAGTCAGCTTAAGATAGTAATAACCTTGTCATGTCCTATCCCATCGAATAAATTATGCTCCGTAACATACACTAAACTGCCATAATCAAATAAAACCGTCAGAAAAGAACTGCCGATCGACCGCAGATAATTAAGTGATTGCATCATAGAAAGAAGACTGTCTCTTGTCCACTTCATAGTTTGAAGCTTCAGACGGATAGGATACGTACGCAACGATACAAGGTTCGTTGTCTTCAGAAAGAGGTAGTCTTGCATAATGTACTACTAATCTGCTCCTAGTAGATCATAACTAATTAATGCCCTGCTACTAACAGACATTCCAGAACAAATTTCCTTGTACTTTACCTTATGTCATCTAATCCCTTATCATTTGTCTAGGCATATAATCCCTTCGTATGTTTCACTAACAGCAAGAAGGTCGGTGCTATCGCTGGGATTTCGCACGTAATGTCCACAGCTAGAGAGAGACATGTTTAATTAAAACTTGAAAACACCCAAAGTCCAAACCAACCAAAAGCTTTCCTCGCAGTAGTTGCGTCCTACTCTGAACTAACATTGTCCGTTTCATGCTGTGACGGAATAAATATATGCAGTAGCTTAGTAAATTACTTAACGAAAGGTTAGTCTTCTTCGACAACAATCTTCTAAGCAGCGCGTCATGACGCCGAAAGGAGATTCGGTGACATGCTTGTCAAGCAGTTCTCCGTGTGCAGTTGCCTGCCTCCTCCCACTTCCAAACTCCAGGTTACTGAAATTTTTCGTTGGGATTTCCAAGTTACCGAGCTGAAACCAATGACTCCTGTCTCTCCCTTTGGTTGATCTGCTGCCTCGTCTAATATTTCACCTCGTACCACTTCTTCCCAGCTTTCAGTGCCCGGCTCTGTACCACAACCTTTTGCTATTACTATATTCAGACTTGAGGGTTGTTCAAACCGGTAATGATGAAGCGCGCATTCCACTGATAAAAGTGAGGCTTCGCAAGGTCAGATGTACAGGCAGCCAGGTACTGGCCGGAGCTGCAGGAGAATGGACGGGTGGAGCAGGCGGCGGCGACGGTCCCTTTCGGGGGCTTTGACTGCCAGTGGCGGCGCCAGGAAGAAAAGGCTGTGGGGTCAAGAGAGCTGCTGTGGGGTCAAGAGAGCTGAAATTGCTAATCTGTGGGTGCAAAAATGTGTACACATAGCTATTTTACCAAAAAGCTGTGGGGTCAGCTGACCCCACAGCCCAAACGTGGCTTCGCCACTGTTGACTGCACCCGGAAATTGGTCGGCCCCGGCCGGCCGCCCCGGCCAAAGGTACGCGCGGGGAGCCACGCGTGCGGACCCCGGGCCCACGGCGTCGCCCCCACGCAAGCGTGACGTCACAGTTACGGCTATACGGCCGTCAGTTACTCTGCAATTAAGTTGGCAGATTTCTGCAGCATCTGAACTGACTAAAGATGGATTGGATTCTCTAGCTCACATCTTGTGCTTAAGATTCTTCCAGGCTACGGTATAATTTTTGCTTTTAGAGTAGAAGATAATTGCACGGTTTATCTGCAGAGATTGACCGAATCATCAGGCTATTAGCTACCTGCCTATAACTAATCGCCGTTGCTTTACACTTAAAAAACCACGGCATCCTACTTAACTAGTTCGCGAGCAATGCAATAATGTGTCCTCCGAAGGCAGATTACACACTCCAATGATCAACGCCTTAATGTTGCTCGAGCCTTGTTTGGATGGACTGATCCCGGCCAGGATCCGAGTCCAAACTACATGAAACACCCCAGTCGGGTAGGATGACCGGGTTTGGTCAAATCGCTTGTTTGGTTGAGGCTGGGACGTGTAAGATCTCGTCCCGTTCCACCGGGGAGAAAGAAAAACTCCAACCAGTCGTGAAACGAAACCATGCAGACAACGGTGCTCTCGATCTCCACAAGCGTGACAGCACCGCCTTCCTCTCTCCCCCTACTTCGATGAGGCTCCATCCGCCGTCAGTGATGTCTCCCGTTAGCTCCTCCTCCCCTTCCCTCCATTCTTGCTTCTCCCCTCCTCTTCCTTTTCACCTTCTAGGGTTCTCCCGTAGTTTAGGAGGGAGATTGAACAGGACGACCCACCACTGGATTTTGTGAAGAATCAACGGGAAAACCATCACCCTCAAGGTTGGTAGCAGCTACAACGTCAAGGCCAAGGTCTAGGTACGATTAATCTAATTTGAACCTTATCTTGCAATGGATGCTAGATCCCCTTTTTGTTGTTTCCTGGTTACTGGCTTCATTTTTTTGCTCTTGCCTTGATGCGAGATCCCTGTGTACCGACGTGCACCAGGAATCCAAGATCCACTTGGTGCCGGACTTGCTCGTCTCCGACATCGGCTTCTCCGGCAACCTCTATCACGACAACAACAACGTGCCCATGCCGCTCTTCGTGAGCACGCACCTGTTCAATTTTCTCGTTCAAGAGAAAATTGATGATACGCCCGTTTTTGGATGAGACTTGATAATATGTCCCATTTTTGTTTGCAATTGATAATATGCCCTGTTTTTCTCTGTATACTTGATCATATGCCCCATCTCTCATATTTCGTGGTGACTAGGATAGAGAAGAAACTGATTTGGCAAAACATTTGATGACTGGAACATAAACTTCTCATTTTGCCCACTTCTCACCAGATACACAGAACAACACATCACGTTGTCCTCATCTCTCCTTTATCCTTCGACCAGTTCGACTCCAGGAGAGGCAGCTGCCTAGCGGCGATTCGGCGACACCAGCAACCCGGCGGTGAGCGAGGCACTTAGCGGCGGCCATCGACGACAGGGGCTCGGCGATGATTTGGTGACCCCCGGCAACACGGGTGCGGGTCACCGTAGGCCCAATCGCATCCTCTCTCTGTCTTGGTGGTGGGATGCACAGCACGGGTGGCGAGCACAAGCTAGAGCTCAATAAGGCTTCTCCCGTGTTGAATGGACTTCCTGCGCCTCCAGATTTTGTTAAATTGATTGAGCCGTGAGCTATGGAAACCCTAGTTCTTGCACTGTACAATCCCCATTTAATTTCTTCACCGTGCACACGCGCGTGGCAAGGAACCGAAGAGAACAACACTCTTCCTTGTTCTTCGGCAACATTTCTTCACTGTCGATTTGTCAATTGTTGTCCTTCCAATTCAATTGAACCGAATCCTTGTATCTGGTGTTCACTGAAGTGGATTTTGGATTTTTTTTTCTCATCTAAATATTTCTAGTTTTCAGTTCAAATGTGGAAGGAGGTGAAGAAGTGGTGGAGGGGACAGCCATGAGGTGTGATGGGAGGGGGGAATCGATCCGCAAGCATGTAATTTTAAGGTTAACCCTAGAGTCCTCAACTAAATTTCGCCGAAGCCAAGCCCTCACATGGGATTGGTGACCACACAAGCGTATAACAACCCGTTTGTGCTTTCAATTTCCAACTCTCTTTTCGCCAGACCAGTTTCAACTCTCGAACTCAGCAAGAGTCCAAAGATTTCTCTAGCAGCACTTCTCAAGGACGCGGTGCGATAGCTCGTGTTTTGACTTCCACACGAGCCGCGTACGTGACTGTATGCGTACAGGACTAGCTAGATATTCTAATTTAATCAACCAAAAAGCGAGGCCGTGACGACCATAAAGTCATAAACAAGCAATCAGCTAGGCAGGCACCCCCATCCAAAGGTCAGAACTCACAAGTCAGAACCCCCTCGTGCCAGGCCTTCACAACCCCTCTAGTCCACTGTCCAGCCAAATACTGTTGAATTCCTCGCTACTTAATTAGCATATATTCATCTCAGATCAATTCCACTACACCAACGCGTTGGCGCCGATCAGTCGATCGATCAGCATGGCAGACGAGTGGTGGAGCTCTGCACGCACCGGCGGCGACGCGTCGGCGTGCTCGACGACGGCGCCAGCGCCGGCCACCGAGTCAGCAACTAGTAGGACTTCGACGAGTTTCCAGCCTGGTTTCCATGAATCCGCCGCGACCTCGTCGTCGTCCTTCCTTGCTGATCCACACATGGACTGGACCCAAACCTTCATGTAAGTTGAAATCAATCTAGCTATCTAGCCTTCTGTCTCCTCACATATTACAGCAGCTTAATTAATTAATTAGCTTCTCTATGTATGTTTGTTCCATGCATGGCGCGCTGGTAGGGGCGGGAAATTAGCTGCAGCGGATGGCGCCACGAGCTTCAACGCGCTGCTCCAGCTCCAGGGCGACGCGAGCCACCACCACTTCCTGCTCGACCAGGCAGCGCCTCCCGCCATGCCGGCTGCCCCGTACGCCGACGGCACGGCGGTGGCAGCGTCACAGCAGGGCGTGTGCTTTTACGCGGACAGCCAGTACGGCTCCAGCTTGACCAGCAGCTACGGTGACGTGCTGGCGGCCGCCGCGACGACGAAGCAGTTCTCGCAGCTGCTGCTCAAGAACTCGGCGCCCTCTTCGCAACAACAGCAGCAGCAGCAGCAGCAGCAGTTCCCCGGCTTCTTCAGCTCGTCGGGGCTCTTTGGTGCGCCGGATCCGGGGTCGCGGCAGCTTCTCTTGCAGGCCCTAGAGCACAAACCCCTCAAGGTCAGACAGCAACTAGCCTGATGTCTAGATGGTCATGGTAGAACGTACGAACCGGCTACTGGCTAGGGTTTCTTCGAACTGGTTTCTGAACTCTGAATCTCTGATGCAGTCCAATACGGAACCTGTTCAGGACGCCTGCTCGTCGTCGGTGACGAGAAGAAATACACCTGGCTCGCCTGCGCCAGCGAAGATGCCCCGGATCGAGACGCCGTCGCCGTTGCCGACTTTCAAGGTGCGCGCGCGCCGGCCGGCCGGCCGGCGATCCCAAATAATTAACCGATAGATCAGATCTTAATCTGCCCCTTCTAGTTACATCTTTTCTTCCGTACACATTTTCCGGCTTAGTTTAGATATATTCTTGTGAGCTCTAGCTAGCATCAATTGAATTATGATGGCTTTTGATCGTGCTATGCAGGTGAGGAAAGAGAAGCTCGGGGACAGAATCACTGCGCTCCAGCAACTGGTCTCGCCTTTTGGAAAGGTATACATCCGGCCATCCGGCTTTTCTATTCTTAATTATTATTTTTCTGCATTACTAGTTTCTCTTCCTTCTGATCACTTCTGTTTCGCTCCATAATTCATATGTAAGTTGATGAGCATTTTTGTATCATTTTCGATCGATCGCAACCGCGCTTTAGACGGATACCGCATCTGTTCTTTACGAGGCCATCGAATACATCAAGTTCCTTCACGATCAAGTTGCCGTAAGTATCCGGCCTGTAGGCAATCCCCTGATTAAATCACTGAAGCAATTCTCGGCTATCTATTCATTCCCAAATAGCACAACTCGTCTGATGATGCGTAATGATATTGGACTTATATCTGCAGTCTCTGAGCTCTCCGTACATGAGGTGTGGCCGCCCCTTGCAGCTCCAGCACCAACAGGTGCATACATGCATACACATATGTTAAAGACTTTAATTAGCAATCACTTTAATTAATCTGTATCTCGTTATTTTTCAGTAATGTTTGTTTCTTTGCGCATATAAATTGCAATTTTCTCATGAACCAGGGTTCTAGTAAGGATCATGGCGGCGAGGCGAAGGACGACCTGCGCAGCCGAGGCTTGTGTCTCGTTCCGGTGGCGAGCACTTACATGGTAGCGAGCGAGACGGCGCCGGAGTTCTGGCACCCTACCTTTGGAGTTACATTTCAGTAGACAGCCATGTCGTAGCATATTATAGCTAGCTAGGCAGGTATACATGTGTGTTTGCTAGTTAAGCAATGTGCACTCATGTTAGTAAAACACAGCGTTGAAGCAAAGGCTAAGCAATCAGCAATGTGTGTGTCAAAGTGAAATGTATGTATAGATTGCATCGAAGAAAAGCAAGAGCAATAAAAAAAGTAATGGGAGATATTCTAACGAGAATTTTTACGTACTGCTGGAAGGTGAGCCTTCAAAGACAGGTTACTTAGAAGCATGGATATATTTCTAGGGACAGGCCGAAGAAGAGAATTTCTTTTTAGACAAAGGTGGCAAAGGCCCTCGGCCTCTCTATATCGATCGATGTGAATATTCACGGTTTAATAAAAATAAGTATAAAGATGTCTCAAACTTTAAAGACAACTTGGATAAATAAACAAGCTCATCATACATCACCAAGCATATTACTAGTTTGCCAACTAAATAAGATAGACAACTCCCGCATGCTAACATCTCTAAATGGCTACATCCAATAGCCATAGTATCATATCTCTTCACATGGTACGGCAAGGATCACACGGAATCAGTTGGTAGTTCTGCTACCTATAAAAACTCACAAACTTAGAAGAAGAGAACCTGATATAAGCAACATTTCAAATGAATAATTCCAGTATTGTATCGATAGGGTAGAGTGGTTGGGGAATGTTGGAACTGGTGCTAAGATCTGGAAGCCAAGTAGAGTTGGTTTTTGTTGCAGGACGAGCAGGTTGGTGTTATTTATTCTGATAAAAATGATTATTCAAGTACACTGTCTAATTATTGTTGATAAAAAAGTATACTCTCGTACGTCTTCCTAAAAAAGAGAGTATACTCTCCTGTTTAGATTCTTGTACTAAATGATCACCAACATATCGGCATTACTTTCTTGGCGCAGCTAACACGACACTTGTTTAGCTTTTGTTTACTTTAGTCTGATCCTCCCCCAATCTCTTATATTTTTTTTCTATGTTTTATTTGTATTCTCCTAGTCGAATTTAGCACGCTGCGGCCGTTTCATTTTAAAAAGAAAACACAACGCTAGCTCTCAAATATTTGAGTATTATCTCAGAAATACTCTATCATGACATTGGATATATCTCCTATCGATATCTCTCACCATTTCCGAAACGCAGATCTGTTAATTAAGAGTTGAACCCGGTCATAGCCACATGTGTACATTTTTTTAGAGCAGTCACGACGCGAAACGGCTTTGTCGATCTTATCCCCTGTCACGTCACATAACAAAACAGAATATCATCTTTTCAGCCTGTTGGAGCAGGGTTTTCGCGCAACCCCGAATCGACGTTTTCCTCCGCGGTCAAGAACAACCCCGGCGCCGTCAGGACGACGGAGAATCCCGTCGCCGTCAGGACGACGGACGGGATTCAGCGAATCCCGGCGCCGTCAGGACGAATCCCGGCGCCGTCCAGGGTGAATCCCGGCGCTGTCAGGACAACGGCCGGGATTTGGCGAATTCCGGTGCCGTCCGGCATAACCCCGACGCTGTCAGGAGCGACCCCGACGCCACGTTCTGCCTCGTCCGGCATAACCCTAACGACGCCGTCACGAACAACCCCGACGCTACGTTCTGCCTCGTCCGGCATAACCCCGACGACGCCGTCAAGAACAACCCCGACACTACGTTCTGTCTCGTCCGGCATAACCCCGACGCCGTCAGGGATCACTTCGGTCCGACCAAAGATTCCTCCGAAGATGCCTGGGAATATTTCCATAAAGATCCCCTAGGATTGGGGAAATGATCATAATACCCTTGTAAATTATCTCTCATGTGAGGGCAAAATTGTAATCTCTCATTTTCTATTCTCAAACCCTATAAATACCCCCCATGGGGGTAGAGAAGGGGGCTCTCGCTGATTTGTAAACTCTCAATTCCACTCTCTAAACACAGAAACGGGTTTACGTCGACGTCCGCCTCGCGCGTTGCTTCTCGCTCGTTTTCCCCAGGCACGTCCGGAGGTCGTCGTAACCGACCGGGGGTGCCACAAATTTACTATCTAGACTTATATCTACGACACAGCCCATCTACAGTACAGGTGAAGCCTAATTCACCATCGCACAAGCACATCACACGGGTGCTAGTTTCAGTTTTTTTCCATAGTGCTGAGCACCGGTGCTTTGGTTAATAGTGGGACCATGGACGAAAAAGAAACAAAATTCCCCACTCTCTCTATGGAACGGCCTCGCTTCCTTTGCGCGACCAAATCTCTCCATCCTCCCTGAGACCAAAAATTGGGTCATGTGCATGTCTTGTTAGATTGCTTCTGAACAACGCGATTTCTGTAATTTTTAGTAGACAATCAGATTGTCCATTTGATCAGTACGTTGGTTACCGGGGATGAAAGGCAGGAGCTTTGGCACTACGTATTTAAAGCTTACAAAAGCTAATAAATTTGCGATGTAAATTACACAGTACACAGTAGGCATGAATGATGAAGTGCATATATAAGGCATCTCCCAATACACATGTGCTAAGTGCATGAAAGGGCTTAGCAACTAAACTCTCCAATGCATAGGTGCTTAGCTTTTTGTAGCTAAGCTTCCTTCATTTAATTGTTTAGTAACTAAACTCCCCAATGCATAGATGCCACATAGACGTTTTGCATAGGTCCACGCGCTTAGCATAGTTTTCTTCCTAGGGTCACCAAAGTGCTCTCTCTCCTTAATTGTTTTGCCACGTCAGTTTTTCACCTATGTGGCATTCTTAGCACCTGTACACCGTGAAGCACTGGGAAGGGCCTAAGAATACAAGCTACAGGTGTTGACAATTGCAATTAAAAAGAGCTACAAATGTCGCAAAGCTTATAAATGCTAAGCCACCAAATCGTTGCCAAATATGCTCCACCAAGTATCCTTGTGACGGTGATGTGTTGCACGATCACGAATGGCGTCTCCTATGTCAAGAACCGCTGAAAAGCCATGAATTGGCCTAAGTCCAAATCTAGTTAATGTTATAGAGAAACTTCCTTAGTCATAGTTGAAATCATAGCTAACCTCATAGCATTCCCTCTCGTCCTTGATGATCATATTATGCAATATAATACACATGTACATGATTTTAGCAAGTGTTCGTCTTTGCCACATACATGCTGGATTACGTATAATGGCAAAACGAGCTTGCAAAACACCGAATGCACGTTCAATCTCTTTCTTGCTGATTCTTGGTATTGCGCAAATAATTTGTTCTTGTCACTTTGAGGCAAGGGTATTGTTTTCACAAATGTTGCCTACTCTGGATAAATTTTATCTGCTAGGTAGTAACCCAAGTTATACTCATTATTATTGATCATAAATTGTACCTCCGGAGCTCTTCCTTGTAATAAATATCGTTGTTTGATCTAGCCACATCAAAATATGCATGCCATATCCAAAGTTCAGGCGAGGAACAGCTTCGAGCATGACGGTAGATACTCCATGATCACAATGGGTAAATTGTCACTTCCACGCTACCGAACAGTTTTTTCCATTGACAATCAATGCAATCAAGATTTCTCAACATACCAGGGAAGCCACGAGCATGCCCTACTTGAAGTAGCCGCTGGATGTCTTTATTAGTGGGCCTTCATAGGTATTTCTTTTCAAAATTCTCCATCACACCTCTGTAGAATTTTGTCAAGCACTCAATAACCGGGCTTTCAGCCATTCTCAAGTTCTCATCCCACAAATCAGCACTGGTTCCATATGCCAACATTCGCATGGCAACGTTGCACTTCTGCAAGGGTGAAAATCCTTTCTTGCCAAATGCATCACTCTTTGATCGAAATATGGTGACCAATCACTAAGAGTTTGCATAATGTGTAGAAATAGATGCCTTTTCATATGATATTGTCGACACAATTGAACATCATTGTAGACTGGATTGACCAACAAGTAGTCAACCATCAGTCTGCTATGAGTAACTTCACGGTCTCTTTCCATGTGTCTTTGAGAAAACTTATGTGCTTATTAGACATACCTCCTTGCTCTTTAATTTGAGCTCGAATTTGTGTTTCGACCTGAGCCCCAATTGGATCATTCATAAAGTCCCAAAAGCATTCATTGATTCTCACAATGCTGTTGGAGTCATCAGGAATTTCAGAGTTGAAGTTTGAGTTTGTGTACATCTTTTGCAATGGCAAGTTTGGCAGCTGCAATAGTGTAGTGAAGGTTGAGCATGGTAGAATGAACATTCATCATGTACTTGCAGATGTAAGTTCACAACGACTAGTTGGCTTATTTAGTTCTTTCTTTAACAATAGCTAGTTGAATTATTAAATGCTTTCTTTTACAATGGCTAGTTCTATACATTAAGTCATGCTACATAGCCAATAGAGTAGTACATCATTTCTTGATACATAGCTAATAAAGTAGTACATTAATTCATGATACATAGTCAAAGTAGTACAATAGTTTTTTATACATAGCTGACAAAGTAGTAGATTAATTCTTGATATATAGCAGACAAATTAGTACATTAATTCGTTATACGTAGCTGACCAAGTGAAGCTACTACTACAAAGCTTTTCATAAGGCATAACAAATCACTCATAAAGCTACAACTTTTCCCTAATTCTCTAAATTTTCTATGTCCTTGTGTAAGTAAATCAACGCTTGTTCATGTCAAGGCTTCTCAACATCGCTGAAATTTGAAGTACCTTTATTAATTATATCCAGGTACTTGCTCACCTTTTCAACCTTTGCTCTCCCCTTTTCTGTTCCAGCACTCTCTCTCTCTCTCTCTCTCTCTCTCTATCAGCCTCTCTATCAGCTTGGGCTTGAATAAGTGTTTCTTCTGCCATTTTTTCAAGAAAAATTGATTTCCTTAATTGAAGTTTATTAAATAGTTCCACACTCTCAATTTTTAGCCTTCCTGCAGAACATTGTGAGTTGGCTTTATCTTTGCCCTTCCACTACACCATGTGATTTTTGCCCTTACGTCGAGGAAGATCAACAAGATCTGCATCATCTATGTCTTGATTTGAGGAAGTGTGGGCTCCTGATGTATTGAACTTAGTTCTCTTGTTCATGGCTGATCCTTCACCACTTTCCATCAATGCTCTAGTGCAAAGGGCTTTTTAGTTTTCATAACTCTCGTATATGTTGCACGAGCTTTACCAATAAGTTGATCTCTAGATTTACCACTACAATATTTGTTTTTATTATTAATATTTTGGTGAGTTCGTGTTGTATTCCGTTGTAACTTGACTCCAGTAGCTCTCTGACTTCTTTGACTTGACATCAATTGGATCATTAGAATTCAACAACCATACATTTATGAGCCGCTTTTCACTCCAGTTTTGGCGCCCTCCCCTCTTTTTAGTAGCTTCTGGACTACTATCACTCCATTCATTGTTGATAGGTTGAAACCTTGTTCCTTCTGCCATGGATACAAGAGATGCTGATCCAACTGGACTACAGCCTTCAGGAGCTCCAAACAAGGCTAGACATGTTGCACATCCTCCAAACACTCCCTACGGGTATTGCCCCGCAATGCCTTGGTAAGGATAACATTGATAAGTTGATGGTGTGGATGGCATCTGTTGAAAGTCTAATTGAACTTCAAAAGGGCTAAGGTTCGGTGGGTAGGGAGGATAGAAATTGGGACAAACTTTGTGTGTGGATAATTCATTGGATACTGAGATGGAGGATAATTTTGGTGTCATTGGCTATTTGGATTTTGTGATTCTGCACCCAAGCTTGAGATCAGCATATTGGTGAAAATAGGGGAAGAAGAGTGCTTCATGCTTGGTAAAGCAGAGTTCTAGATGAAGTTGAATGAGAGTATGGTAGTGCTTGTGTGTGAATGGAGGTGGCTGGTTTATATAGACATTGTAGCAACGGTAATGTAAAAATTGTTTTTTTCCTAGATTGAATAAATGTGTTGTAAAAATTAGCAATGTTCATGTATTTAAATGTGGTGTATGTGATAAACGAAGGTAGCTGAAAGTTGTTGTGTGTCAAAATGCAATAGTCAGTTGAGAAAAGAGTTATTTCATTGTGCAGTTGGTCGGTTGCATTTTTAACCAAGCACCGTTATTCTCTAGTGGTATGCACCGTTGCTTAAAGAACTTTTTGGCTTTATGCACTTGCGTTTCTGGCACAATGCAAATGGCTTCAGTGGATGGTATGTTATGGTGGGCCCTAGCAATAAATGGCTCCACTTTACCCTTCTTTCTTAGCATCCTCTCACGTCTATTTCCTCATCCTCTCAATCTCTTATATTTGAATACCATGGTTGCTCCTCTCTCGATTTCTCTAACCGTGGCGTGCTCACGTGCTCCTCTCTCGATTTCTCTTGCCATGGTGTCCTCTCTATCGATTCTCTCGCCTCCAGTTTCCCTTTTCCTTCAAGCAGATCTTGGGGAGCTGTTGCTTCAGTGGCATCTAGAGCAGGGCCTGCCACGGTGAGCTCTCCCTGACGCAACGATGTGGCGTGGCCACCACTGTCTACCCTCCCCGCCGATGCCTCCTCGTCCTTCAGCACGACAGCGAGAGCGCGATGCAACAGCAAGTGCGCGTGTGCTAGTAGCAGCGCCTAGCCATCACCGTCCTCCCTCCCTATCAATGTGGCAACAAGAGCGTGGTGCAACGGTGAAAACACGGTCCGGCAATAGCTGTGGCCCAACGCGGCGCTACGGCCTGGGCACCACCGTCCTCCCTCCCCTCAGATGACTCATGACTCCCCTTCCACCAATGCAACAATGAGTGCACGGTCCCATCTCCTCCGCCACTAGTCCTCCTCGTGGCGGTAGAGTAGCAGTCCGGCCGTCTCAGCTCGGAGGCTTGGCATCGAGTGGCTCGACAGCGGGCATTGACGACTGCAACTACACCATTGCCCTTCATCTGAGCTTTTCTCTACACCGATTTTGATGCAGTGAGGCCAAATGGAGACATGGCACGGGTTTAGCTCCGGAGTTCGTGTCATGAGCCGTATCTACATGTTGATACAGCTTTAATCTCTTTCCTAATTAATTTTCCTCCACCTAGAACAAATTGTGCGTGGACAATTTTAGATACAGTCCAACCTAAAGCACTGGGAGTGCCTTATATCGCATCTAGGATCATTGTTTCTTTTACTAAAAGATTGTGTCCTTGAATGTACTAGTATCCTAGCATCCTCTTTTGCTGCAGTAAGCTAGCTAGGTCATCCACAGGAATTACTGTCTCCTAGATCATGATTGATTGGTTTGTTAATTGATGTGTCACCTGATTATTTTTTTCTCCATTGTCCTTGGTTGCAACAAGTCAAAGATGACAACCATCGATCTCTTGCAATGCACCGATGCCATCAAAAATTCATAAGGAGATTTATTACATGGTTACCCCAAGAAAGACACAACCTTGCTACGCGGTTTCCGATCGCAGAGTGATTAGGCACCACAGGATTTCACACAAAAACTCATCAATCCTCGAGTATGTGTTAAGCATACAACCATGGCTTCTTTTTCTAGAACAACTATGATATCAGGCCTTATTAATCAGGTCTTGGTTCTCGTGATCCTCGCCTTTTTAATCAGGCCTTATTAGCATGACAAGCTTGGCAGCTTCTGGAGTTTCCTGTTAGTTTATATGCTCGGTTTAAAAGCAAAATACTATCCATTGTTTGATACTGTTTTTCTAGGACTTCTTCTAGTTGGCAGGGGATTGAGCATAGGTTGGAAACTTCTTAAACAAGGTATCGTATGGAGAGTTAATTTGAGCAATAGTATATACTTATGGAGGGATAACTAGATACCAAGGAGCTCTACACTAAAAAAAAAGATACCAAGGAGCTCCAATTTGAAAATCATGGGTAAACGGAACAAATCACGCCTCAAATGAGTTTCCAATCTTATGAGTCCAGGAGCACGGAGTTAGGATGAGAACCTAGTGCGGCATATCTTTTACCCTCATGGTGCGGAAATTGTGCTTAATATAATGATTCCTTCACACAGAGATGATTTTATTGCTTGGCACTTTGAAAAACATGGTAGTTTTACTATTCAGAGTGCTTATAAGCTAGCCTTGCATAATCAAACTTCTGTGAATAACACTAGTCAAAATAGTGATGCGGCTGATGGTAATAGGAAAATTTGGATTGTCATTTGGTAAGCTCAAGTGCCTCAAAAAATTAAAGTGTTAATAGGAAAATTTGGATTGTCATTTGGTAAGCTCAAGTGCCTCAAAAAATTAAAGTGTTTTCATGGAAATTGGCTACTGAGAGTCTCGCGGTTCAAAAGAATAGATGAAGACAACACCTTGATAATCTTCGAACTTGCAATATTTGTGGTTTAGTGGGGAAAGATGGTTTTCATGTTGTCACTAACTATACTAAATCTAGAGCTTTGTGGTTTGAACCTTCCCCTATTTGGAGTTTGCCACATGAGAAAAAATTGGTTAGGTCTGGCCCGACTGGTTTCTCCAAATTTCGGTGCATGTTGATGTGCATACCATATGTAAGCTTCTGTTTCTCTTTGGCGAGCATGACATCTTCGAAACGACCTGATTCTTAGATATGGTAAGGCTAAAATCTAGCTCTGTTTTAGTTTTTTTCCAAAGCTATGTGGACTTCCTCTCTTTACCTTGCTTGCCTCTAAGTACTAATGATTTGAAAGGCAAAAGAGATATTGTATTGAGCGTTTCGCAGGTGGTTCAGAACGATCAAATCGAAGTTTCTTTGCGGACTCCTCCGCTGGCTGGGTGGATAAAAGTAAATGTCGGGTGGCACAAGGGTAGTCATACGTGATGAGTATGGTAAGGTGTGGACGTCTGCTTGTGACTTCTTAAGTCGGTGCTTTGGAGTAGAAGAAGCTGAATTTCAAACTTGTTAGTAAGGTCTGAATTTGTCCTTGCAATTCTATTCTCCGGTCATTCTGGAGATGGATTGTCTTGTTGCGCACAGTATTATATCAACAAATGTGATGGACAGGTCGGCCTTGCGAGATCTAAAAATTGAAGCTGCAGATATGGTTCAGTGTCTACCTAGGGTCAAGTTTGTTAAGATTAATCGCCGGGCTAACTTGGTGGTATATTCTACTGCATAATTGGGAAAGAGAGGTGTATGTGGTTGTGTTGTACGGCTCGATTTTTTCTGCGTGTCGGTATTGACCGAATTTAGTTATAATAACTCTGGTTAATCTATCTATTTTATTTGATTTTCAGAAAAAAAAACTATATGCCAGAACAAATAAAAAAAAATGAAGGTTGCGGTAACACAAAAGTTAAAGTTTTCTGAAATTCACTTTTCTTAAGAACTATCATACCAGGACGAATAAAACACATGACGCATGACATGATATGTATAATTTGGGCCCAGAAGTAGCCAACGGTGCGGTTTGGGCTCAGAAGGCCCTAGCATCCACGGTGCCGAAACGAGCACTAACCAATGTTTATTTAGTTCAGAGGCTCATAATATTTACACGATAGTACGATAATAAACACAAATTCCACTTACAAATTCTACAACCAGTCCAATCAAAGCCGCAAGAACATAACATTGATCGAATCACGTCACGCATAGTTGTAAATTAATATAAGTTCCACAGATACAGATAGCAGCAGCAGTAGCAGTGGAGGAGCTGCAGATGATGGTTCAGGCGGAGGAGGTGCCCTTGAGCTTCTTGGCGATGCCGGCGAAGTACTTGCCCTGGTGGAAGGCGTGCTCCAGCTCCATCTCCGTCGGCCACCTCGACCCGTCCCCGGCGAACGTGCCGGCGCCGTACGGGCTGCCGCCCTGCACCTTCTCCATGTCGAACATCTTGGCGCCGAACGTGTACCCCACCGGCACGAACACCATCCCGTGGTGGGTCAGCTGTGTCACCGCCGTCAGCGGCGTGGTCTCCTGCCCGCCACCCTGGGTGCCGGTGCTGTAGAATACGCCGGCGGGCTTGCCCGCGAGGCTCTGTTCCCGCCACAGGCCGCCGGTCGCGTCGAAGAATGCCTTCATCTGCGAGGCCATCATGCCGAACCTCGTCGGGAACCCAAAGAGGATGCCGTCGGCCTCGGCGAGCTCCTGCGGCGTGATGATCGGCACGTCCGTCTTTGGTGGCGCGCCCATCTTGCCGAGGACTTCCTCAGAGAGGATCTCAGGGACCTGTCGGATGGTAAGTAAAGATGTGTGAATTTTTACAAGTTACAGCAGAAACAGAACGAAAAGCATGTGTCCTATACATTTATGTACGACAAATTTGGATAGCGTAAATTAGAGATCATTTCAGAATCTTTAGTACATTAGTTCTTGGTGTCTGAGGAGCGTTGAGAGATTGCATTGTTTTCAACTGAGCTACAAGGATGCTGAGACTGACCTGCCATAGCTTTACTTCCACGCCTTCGACAGACGAGGCGCCTTTCTTGATCTCATCAGCTAGCTTAGCAACATGACCATACATGGAGTAATACCTATTCAGAAATTGTTAATGGTTTTACTTCTCTTTTATCGATGCGCAAGTAGCAAGACACAATGATATATCTTGTCCAATACAACATCAAACACACATACGTTCTGTCTCCATTAAATCTCGAGAGTACATGCGCATTTCAGGGAACTTTAGGAACATCATCAAACTTACAGAGAAAGATTAAAGCCATCATAAACCAACTTGTATATTATACAGAAATATTAACCAATTAAGAACAAAAGAAGACACCTATGCCCAGAACTTTTGTGGCAAAGACGCCTATGTGGAACTTCACACGAATATCTAATTTATCTACTTCAGTAAACTTATGGCTGTAACTTTGGTAAATGATGAGAGAGTTTGCTCCCAGCCACCAAGTAAACAGAATAACCATGTGCAGTTAAAACTATAAGTTTCAAAACGATGTTAAAATGTCACTAATGATTTGATGTGAAGTATCCAATAGGTGCAAAGTTCTATTAAAAAAGCCCATGTGTTCCCCATCTTTTATTCAAAGGCTTCTAGATGCTTTCTTTTGGGTAGTTGGGCAATCCCATTCAGTCAGCAAAACTAAAAAACATGGCTCAATTATAGCTTATGTTATATAATGATAGGGTGGTTAGTTATGTGCTTAAGCTTTCCGACAGACGTGACTTCAACAAACGAGGAATGATGTGCACTGACAGACAAATTTGTTTGCCAATAGCAGGATTGATGCGCCCAGTACTGAATGCTCAAAAATGCTTGAAGACACTAGTAAATTTCTGCTGTTCAAGAGTGACATCTCCAAATGCTCATGTAAGTTCTCGTTCTTTCAGGATCAATTGTATTTCCATTCAAATATTCAGAAGCTCAGTGGATTGCCTAGTCATACTGTTTGGATATTAATTATTCACTGTTTGCTTTTGTGCTTCAAATAAGCTCTGTTAAGACAGGCATAATTGTGGAAAAAGTAAAGGTCCATGTTGTTGGTGTGAAACTGGAAAGCAATAAGTCTTAAGAGCTAGTATGTGGTGGAAAATCCACATCGACAGAAAATGACATTTTCATTGAAGTGCTGTATTTTACAAGTCTGCGTATGTAGACTGAAAGAATGACACCAAAAGTTTAATCAACAAAAAAATGAAAAGTTAGATAAACGATTTTGAGAAAAATAATAGAGGTAGTTAGATAAACGATTTTGAGAAAAATAATAGAGGTTCATTTTAGTACGAGAGATTAGAGAAACTACATTTTTCTTAATACTTTAGGCCAGTTCTCACCTTATATACAAGTTTCATACTGTACAAAACAGATTAGCCTTGCATCACAGTTATATAAATATGAGTTTTATTTGATTTAATGCAAAGGGTTCCATTTACTTAGTTTGAAAAATGTGTTGTGCTCTATCCTACAATATGATATATCTACAAATCGCAGTAGTCCTTAAAAACTTACCAAGTGCTCTTTTTCTCAGCAATCCGAGCACCATGGGCAATCATGAGTAGTTGTACTTAATAGTTGATGGGAACAGAGGAATTGGCAAAGATATGGCATATTCGTATAGGAAATCCTTTTCTACAAGAAGAAGAAAACTTTCTCAAAGCAACTGAACTTGAGATAGTAATCAAGGCGCTGGTTCCACTAGTAAGTAGTAACCGTAAATTGTTTGCCATTTCTGCGCGTAAACTTTTGAAAAGAATCCGGAAGTAGTACTACAGATCATTGCAAAAACACTCGCGAATTCACCAATGTCTGCGGGGGCGCAGACAACACAGGTGTGCGTTTCCCGCGACAAAGAGGAAATTATTTGAGTAAAGGGAACAGCGCACGCTTAGTGCAGGATCAGGCCCCATCATCCATCTGGGCATCAACCCCATCAAGGACCACCAAACCCACCAAACCACCATGATCGATGATACCCTCACAGTCACAGCTAATAATCAAACACAAATGACTTGCAAAGTCTGAACTCTCCCCTGACCCCACCCCACTCGTTTCAGTTCACTGAACCTAGACACAGTCACGCAGACGAAAATAATCAAACACTAAAATCGTTCTAGCTAGACGCATCGATGGACGGAGCATTTCCAAAAAAGAACAGGACAAAAATAGCACATGAATGGTTTGTGATTGCCGGAGCATACGTTTCAATCCGAAGAACTCCACACAGAACCATCAACCGTGTGTAGTAACAAGTTACTGATATCAAGAAATCCGTTTAATATGCACGAGAGTAACGGGGGATGACGGGGCAATAAGTTGCGGGGAGCGAATGCTTACACGACGTAGACCTTGACAGCCATCGGAGAGGTCCTGGAGCTGCGCGGATCTGAGATCTGGGTGGGGGAGAGGAGTTGGGGTTGTCTGATGAGTGTGCAGGAGTAGAAGGGAGGTCGAGAGCATTTCTAGGCGGACCGGGGTTGCAGTTCTGGTTGATCTCCAACCAACTCCTGCCAAGCGGACCCGCGTGCACAGTACCCGGGGTGGCCACTTTGCTGCATTCCACGTGCGGCTCATCCGCATAGTGTTTCAGAGGTTACTCAGGGTATGTTTTGGTGGGTTCTCCAACTCGAACTCCAAATATACATATACATATATATCCTATTATAACATAGCGCTCTGGTCCTAAAATTATATAAATAAAATCGTAGTTTTGACTGATGGCTTTTACGATCGTTTTCGTGATTTGGACAGTAAAAGTTTATGTGATTTACTAACGCATGGGAGCATTTTTACGAGCACTTTCTAGGGCGGACACGTTTTTACAGTTTTTTTTAGTATTATGGGAGACTATTAAGTATGTCTAAAAATCACTATTATACACGCATGTCTTTACGATTTCGTGATAATCATTTACTGCATGTCTAACCACGTCATACTAGAAAGGAGATAACTTATGTAGTTGTTTATAATCATTTGCATAGCCTAGTTGGTTAGATGAGCATAGCTATGTGAATGAGGTCTATGGTTTGAATCCTACTTTCTCCTTATTTTTTTAACCTAAAAGGATAGTGCGCAATTATAAATGTATGGTTATGATAATAAAAGTACTACCAAAAAGTCGTAAAATCTTGGTCATAGGATAGTCCTAAAACTCGAGTAAATTTACGCTTGGGACATGAAAAACAACAATAAAATCACGCGACGTTGTGAAAGTATGTATAGTAATTTTGAATCAAACCAAAATCTCATCAGTAAAAACCATTAAAAAATTTACGAGTGACATGCGGAATATTTCGAACAGTGTACACAATAGTGTGCTGCAAGAACCAGACTATTGTTTAGATAGTTTGTATAGTATCTTATATGTGTAATTAGATAGTTGTATATTTGTTAATCTAAAATTTACATACAACTTTTATTTTAGATAGGCCTGCAGCGTGACTGAGATTTGAGCCTAAGACCAGCCTCTAGATGCTGCTACCATGTTCCCTGCGTTGTTTGAAGACAGGCTCCAAGGCTGAAGGTTAAAATAGAGCACACCGTGGATGCTGTTACATATCCTGATAAGAGAGTAAAGGGCTCAAATTGAGTGACAATGTAACTCATGGCTGATGTAGGCTAATATAGTAAAAATTGACTGACTAGCTGTAATCAAACACGCTCTAGGAGCATTTCAAGTAGTACTTTCAGCAGCAATTAGTACTGGATCAGGCACAGTATTTAGAGATCTCCAATATTAGGCAACAGTATTTAGAGGTCTCTAGTATTTATGCTATAGATTTGGTTCCTAACATATCAAGAAGCTGCCGCCGGTTCTGAAACCCCTAGGTTAATTCTAAACCTTTGGTTACAAAGAATTGCAATGTTTGAAGATGTTTAGATCATAATCAGCAAAGGCTAAAAATTAGGGCATTTATTCATTTATTGTTAAAGCAACATATACTCCATATATGATTTTTCTAGGGCAGCCCAAAGTGAAGTTCATACCCTGTCCAGTATGTCAAAATGTCTACATTATTCGTCAAGTCAATAGGGTAAGTGATTTTGAGCTGCAACCTATTTTGCATGACTCTCCTCCGATTGCATGAGCCCTCATTTTATGTCGTAACAATTGCCCGGGTTTTCCCTTGCCCTTGACCTAAAACTCTAGAACCAGAGCTCCACATATACACCGAGGTTCCGTTCCGAAGTGCTTGAAAGCTTAATAACCTAAAGGTTGAAATGTCGATCCGCCTCCCATCAAGCCCTAAACCCTAATTCGATCACCTTAACGCCACTATCTTGTTGTTTCACTCTATTAGTATCCTTTCCTTTTGATTATGCCTATTATTTGGATTTGTTGAAGTTGCTCTGGTTGTTTCTTATTCGACGCTTGTTCAACATGTAGTTGACGGAGTGAGGTACGTGCGCCAGGAGAACCGGAATCACCCCCGTGTCAAAAGCAAAACCAGAACTGCCAGCCAAGCATTCCCACTTTGATCATGTTGGATCTTATATGTGTGAAAACTTAATTATTTTGTTTGCGAACTCTGCATGCTATGTGATATCAACGATATTTATGTAGACCTAGCTACACCGTGTAGTTGCATGTGACTCAGGTCCGGTACCCAAATCCTCATAGCCCTAGTACTATTTGCTGCCACACATCGTACGTCTAGCAGTGTATTTAGGAATATAGGTAGTAGACACGCTTAGACGGCATAGAGAAAAACTTAATTGTGTTCGGATTATACAAACCTTTCGGACATGGGATTAAAACCCTCAGAATGGTTAATGCCTTCCGAGGCGATTGTTTGAAAATGTGTTGTTACAAAAACCCCAACTAAAACGGAGGATGCTTTTGATTCGGGTAAGAATTGTAAGGGCAGCTCAGGGATGTAAAAGTAGCAGATGGTAGCACGGTTGTTAAGGACAAATATGGAGTCTTGCTCGAATCAACCAAGGACCAAGCCTAAGTGCCGCTAAACCAGTTCCCCACCATACATTCACATGGCCTTTATGGGAAGGACTTGGCTTAATATCCCGTCTAGTACTAGAGCCTGGATCTGTGGGAAGTAGGGAGAGGGTGCTAGGTCGATTGGTATCCCTAGAGGACCTCCACGTGAATACGTGGGTAGAGGCTTGACCTCCACGTAAATCCGTGGGTAGAGGTTCGACACAAAGATAAGTCCACCTCGGGTTGTGGGGTCGAGCATCACTGAGCACAAGCGAGGACTGGGTAGATCTTATCTAGCGGGTCCAGCTTTGGTACAAACATAGGCGAAAGGTCTCGTTGTAATAGCCTGCCGATACACCTCGAGAAGTGTATTCGTAGCGCTCGGCAACAAGGGGGACTTACATCTTGTGGATAAAGCCATACAACCTCTGCAGAGTGTTAAAAACTATTCGAATAACCGCGTCCTCGGTTATGGACATAAACTGGCAAGGCCACACATTGGTTAGACTAAGTTTTATTTGCAAAAGCCTGGAAAAGGGACTAAGGACGTGGGCATGATGTGTCCACAGGTGCAATTTATGCTACGGGGCTGGTAGCCATGAATTGCAGAAGAATGTGGCTCGCCGTACTATCAAGGGTAGTATGGGCTAAAGCCATGAGCACTAGGTGATGATAGGCAGAGCTATCAGTTTGAGACGAGAAAGAAGGTAGCGAAATCTACCTCATGTGATGATGTGTTCTTTTAAAAGTACCATAAATTTCAAAAACTGCTTGGAATGTACTATTCCTGTATTTAAATTGAAAACTTACATTTCCGCACAACCTGCAACTTAGAATAGAGCTGCTCCTTTGAATCACCCCCCGCATGAACTATTGCTGTATTATTTCTCCTGTGGGAACTGCTTGCGAGTACATTTAAAGTACTCACCTGACTTATTAATATGGCCAGATGAAGAGGAATACCTCTCCGACGACGACGATAGTGACTTCGAGGGCTAGGGCGTTACCCCAGTCAGTTACTTGTGGTTTGGCATAGTGATGGGCGAACTATCACGTATTTATTTTCCGCTGCTGTTTCAATTCGGCCAATAGGCCCGGTTTGTATGAATTAAGACCATAATGGCTATTTGGGTAATGAAGAACTCGGTATTGTATGACGACGTTATCAAGTGCTTGTGTGTACTAGCCATTGATCATGGGACTAGTACGATTAAACACAGGGGTTTATCCGGCCTTAAAACCGGGTACGCCACAAATACCAACTAAAATGAGTTGTTTTAAAGCCCAGTCAACACCCTGTAACCATGTTCCAAAAATATGAGAAACACCATCGGGAAGGGATGGCGCATGCAAGGTAAAACGCATTCCAAACAAATCTAGCAATCAAGCAACCAAAAAACAGGTGTTGAATATTTCCTCTTAATTACAAAAGCAACATATAGTTACCCGTTCCAATTCTGCTTTGCCAAATTATCTTTTGTTAAAAGCATGCCCCTTCTGAGGTACTATGAGAAAATTTTGATCTTAAGAGTACCTTTAGTTTCCGTAAATGCTTACACCTATGTTGAAATTGGGACTGCACTAAGCTGTATACATGGACCGAACAGAAAAAACCTCAGAATAATGAAGGTACCATTTGAAGTTATCACGTTCAGACATAAGCTATAATATTCGCCACCTTCTGAACGGAGTCCCATTCCACTAATTAGCATCCCCACAAATCTCTCCTGACGGAAACATTCAGGGTGAAGGAGCTCAACACTTCTACTACTATGGCATGTTTTTTGCATATAATATTATAAACCCCTGGATAGGAAATGCATAAGGGTGTCTTGTCAATTCAAACATCCTTCCAGAATTTAATTTTCATCTCGCTTTGTACTTAACTATCCAAACTGGAGGAACCATGCCTTAACCTTTATCAAACCTTTCCAAAAATGAGAATCAGAAGGTTTGGCTTGTACATGGGAAAGAGGTCTAGATCGAAGGTATTTAGTTCACAAAAGCTCATGCCATATGTCTTCCTCATGATAAAGCTTAAACAACCACTTAGTTAAAAGGTGTAATGACCCATTATGTGTAAGTATGTACATCTAACC
The DNA here is from genome assembly GCA_019208055.1 of Stipa capillata. Taxonomy (NCBI): domain Eukaryota; kingdom Viridiplantae; phylum Streptophyta; class Magnoliopsida; order Poales; family Poaceae; genus Stipa; species Stipa capillata. The sequence continues at coordinate 115,838 of JAGXJF010002771.1, forward strand.
TTAGAGCTCTACTCGAAGAAAAGTTAAGCTTGTCGCAACTCATGCCATCATGTAGGTCGATTTGAAATTTTCATAACAGTCACAAACCTTGTTACACCTGACCTAAAAGCTAACCTTGATGATCTCTAGAAACTAATTCCAACTAAAAGCCCTCCATCATGTTCCCAGGTCCAAAGATATTATGGAGGGATCCCATACACATGCTAAGAATGAGGGACTAAAGGCTAACCCTCAAACTTGAAAAGCTTGGTTTGATAGACCAAACGGGTAGGAGCATAATCTGCTAGTTGAGAAAATCTACTTGCCCAAATCTTACAAAAATTTAAACGCAGGCTCTATGTATGTTTCTGAAATTCTATCTACATTCCCCCAGACCTTGAGAACAATATTTTTGTATAACCAGAGTTAATCTCTATTTAACACTACTCCTATTTTAGTTAAGAAAATGCCGGCGCTATTGGTATTGGCTTTACACCAACTGTTGTAAGTGGGATATTTGTTCAGGAGCTCTTACAAACTTTATGGAATTTTGAAACTTTATTTTTGAATCAATTGCAAGGCTGAATGTGATCTGGGAATTAGAAGCCAGAAAAAGAAAAGACATTCTATTATCCTAATCTTAACAAGCTGAACCAAAGGCGGCCCGCTTCTTCTCCGCATGGGCCGAAGCCCATCTTCTTTCCCCGCCTGCGCCGAAGGCCCCTCACTGGTTCCCGTCTTCTGTCCTCACTGACGAGCTGGGCCCATGAACAACCGTTCTCCTCCACGCATCGCCTCGCCTCTGCCAACCCCACTACCGGCGCCGGCCTCCTTCCCTTGCACGTCGCTGAGCCATTCCTCCTCGGCATTCCCTCCAGTCCGCAGTGCTCCGTCTCGCCGTTTTCGCCTATCGCCTCCCCACGCTCCCCTGCATTCCCTCGGCTTCCCCGCTGCCCGTGCGAGCCTCCCGAGCCGAACGACGCCAGCGCCGCAGCACCAGTGAGCACGTCGTGGTCGGCACTCGTCGTTGCCCACACGCCTAGCGACTTTCCTTCTCCTCAAGCTCGCGCATGAAACACCCTTCGCCGTGGCGATCTCATTTCTGTCCTTGTCTTGAATAGGACTGCAGCAGGGCAACCGGACACGGTCGTCTTCCCCGGGCCCGGCGGACACCGTCGGCTTCAACTCCATCCCTCGTCCGGGTGAGACCACGCCTCCCCTCCTCTGGTGCCAACTAGGTTCGCGACTAGTCCGGGAACGCATAGCTCGCTTGAATTGAATTTTCTTGCAGCCGAGCTCCCCAATTTCGAGTTCCCTCTCCGACGTCGGCGACCTCCCCGTCTCCCTAAATTCTTCAATCTCGGTAAGCCTTCGCCTTCCATGCGCTCTGATTTTTCCTCCCGTGCTTTCGCTTGTTTTCCCTAACCCTTCGGGTTTTATCCGGATGTCCCAAACTTCCTCGTCGCCGATGATGACTCGCCACGTGCAGCCTAATGGGGACCAAGCCAGTACCGAGCTCGCAATGTGTTCCCACGGGCTGAACTAAATTAAGTAAAACTGAAGGGAGGGGAACCTAGCTAAAGGGACCCATTAGTCAAAGATAGGGGTCAGAGGGGAACCGAGTAAAAGAAGTTGTACCCGAATGGCAATTCTGGAATGGATTAGGAAAAGCTGGAATTAGAATAAACTTAAAAGAAAATAATAATATATATATTCATATCTTTTGCATACTTACTCCAAATTAGGTGATTTCGGTTTTGTTATTTTTCTTTTAATCTGTAGAACATGATGGTATAATCCTTACTTATGTTAAATTGCTATAAGCAGTTGGAAATGCCCAAGATGCCCACTATACTTCGACTTGCCACATGTTTAAATAAACAAATTCACGAGTCCAAAAATGCTACAGCTGACACCCAAAAGTAAATTAGTCCATATACTAAACATGAATATAATCACCATCTCCAGGATCTTTCCTATGCATTAAAACTCTGCATGAATTAATGAAACCTTAAGATTGATATATATATATATATATATATATATATATATATATATACATATATATATATATAATTACAAAAATTCATAATCTTAACCCTAGGCCTCCGAATTCGACAAAATCAATTGCGTTCGTTTCATATAGTGAACTTCAGCATGTTAGGAAGCACATCATGCATTTTTTTGGATTCTTATACTTGCTGGTTTTGAATTAAAATCTCTTTATTGCTTTGCTTCGGTATTCCGGCGTTCTCTTTTGATAGAACCGAGCAACTAGGAGTTTACCGAAGCCGAGTACTATAGTGAACTTGATCAATTGCAGCAAGGCAAGTATACAAAAGCTCGCTAAGATTCCCGAATTCTTTTCATGTTATGCTTGTGATCGAGGTGAAATACTTGATGCCATGTTCGGGTTAATGGTATGTCATGTGATGACGCATTACTAGCATGGTAGGTGGAATTGGTGGTAAGATCAACGAGATCTTTTAAATGGACTAACAAATATGAAACCCTAATTGGGGAGTTGTGAGAGTCGAGGTATCGTCACCTACTGATGGATCAACAGGCTGCCAACCTGATCCGATACCGGTGTCGTAGGGCTTTACCAGTCATCCACGGCGGGGTTGAATTGAGGATGGTGGGAAGTCACGGTCGGCCAACCCTGTACTTACACGTTTTCAATTCATCTCTCGTGTCGGGCAAGTTCTATTCGTCTTGCTTGCCCACACAATTGGTTGAGCCTTCTTTGGTGCAACCATAATTAAATTGCCTTGTTTGGCTTGATGGATTGAAGAGCTCTGAAAGTTTTTCTAATTTCGAATGCTCACATATTGGTTCAATAGAATTCTTGTTTGAATTACTATTTGTTCAAATCTGAAATTTAACTTGGGCATGATGATACATGTGGATTTTGTATTATTCCTTATGTTCATGCCATGCTTATTGTTAATGCCATTATGAGGTGTTAGTATTTCTCTTTATCACATGCTATGCTGAAATTGAATTGGGATGAGCCTACAAATGTAGCTTGCAAGTACGAAAGTACTTACGGAATTCGATTCTGAAATTTGTTACAGGGGATTCCAGTATTGGTGAGTACTACGATGTGGAGAATGTTGATACCGATGCTTAATTTTGTGTTATCTTCTCTTTGGTCGTAATAATGTGGGTTGCGTATATGCATATGGAGATGGCAGGGCTGCCATCTCAGGGTTTTAATTTTTGTGTTCATTGCTGTTTTTGAACTTCGAAGACCTGTAACCCCTTTTGGGCTAGAGGTAACTTAGGTATCCTTTAACTCTCTCTCAGTAGAGCTTGAACTGTGATATGAAGTTGTTAATTGTGATCGTTCCATATACCGTGCGTGTATGATTGAAGTATATGGAATTGATCGCAAAGAAGTGATGCCTTCTCTTAATGTTCACTCCGTGAAGTGTTCTCAGTTAAGTGACCCGCTAGCTGAGATGCAGTGCTGGCTAGGCAGGACGTGGGCAATCGTACTGGGCTTTCGAGCGACCCACTAGCCTTAGGCTAGGTTAGGGTGTGGGTACGACTGTCGGCCTCCTCCAAGATTACTTTACTTAGTGAACTTAAGAGTAGCATTAGTTCTTTACCGAACTTTGGATTCATCATCAACCCCTTCTTGCGATAAGTGCGTCCTTGCCCGGCTTAACCAATCGTGAGTGCATACGACGTCTGGTACGCGTTTGGTGGATTGGTTAAGTGTCGGATCATCTAGCAGTGAAGGTAGATGACGTTTGGTAAGCGTATGGTGTGCTGGGCGGTTTCTCGGGTATTCGGATCTCATATCGCAGCGGGAGTTGGTTCTGAACTCGGGGTCCTGACAAAAGGCAACATTTTTTACATCAAGGTCTTGGATGCCAGGTCCGCCTTGATCTTTAGGGGAACAAAAAAGCTTCCATTTCGCAAGGCAATATTTGCGTCTATGATTATTGCTCTGCCAAAAAAATCTAGAGTGGTAAAAATCTAACCTCTTGCGAACCCCCTTGGGTAATTCAAAGAAGGACATCATAAATATAAGCAAGCTACTTAAAACTAAGTTGATAAGGACCAAACGAAGGACATCATAAATATAAGCAAGCTGCTTAAAACTAAGTTGATAAGGACCAAATGACCCCGGAGGACAAATTCCTACCCGTCCAACTACTAAGTTGTTTCTCAAACATATCCTCCACTCCATTACAATCTCAGTTTCGTAATTTCCTAAAATGGATAAGGTATGCCAACGGAAAATTGTCGATATCACGTCCAAACAATTGGATATACTGAGACACATACTCTTTGGCCTTAGCGTAGCAATAAATCTCACTTTTACGAAAATTAATTTTCAAACCAGAAAGTTGTTCGAAGGTGCTCAAGATAAATTTAAGATTTACCGCTTGCTGCAAATCATGGTCCAAAAATAGAATGGATCATCAGCATACTACAAGGTGGACAACCCTCATTCAATCAAATGGGGAACAACACCCCTGATCAAACCGCGGTCTTTGGCCCTCGGGATCAAAATTGCTAACATATCGCCACTATATTAAAAAAAGGGAGACAGCGGATCACCTTGACGCAAGCCCTTTTTAGTCTTAAAAAAGGGTCCGACTTGTCATTGATCTTAATAGCTACGCTATCAACCTGTATGAAATGAGCAATCCAGGACTGCCTTCTCGGGCAAAAGCCCTTCATACATAACGCTTGTTGAAGAAACGACCAATTGGTCTTGTCATAAGCTTTTTCAAAGTCGATTTTAAAAATAACACATCTAACCTTTTAGAATGCATCTCGTGTATGGTTTCATGAAGGATCACCACCCCTTCCATGATATACCGCTGTCGGACCCCAAAATCCATAACAGAGAGGCTTAAGCATAATCACCCGCTAAGTCGAAACGTCAACCCCGACCTCGACTCCAGGAGGTCAATTCCCAGAGGAGTGGAGTGATATGGCTTCGAATAGCCCGAGACGTCAACCCCAAAGCTTACTCTGACAAAAGCACAGAGTAGTAGGGTGATATGGTCTCCTCACTCTTTTCCACTGAGCCGGAACTTCAATCCCGAACTCGCCCCGGCAAATTAATGCTCGGCTGGAGTAGGATGATATAGTTCCCAAACTCTCAGCAGAAGAGTCGCTTCACAGGGGTGACTAAACTTAACGACTCTATGATAGGGACTTTGAAACCCTACCCGCAACATGTGCTTCATCAACATACACGCAGGGCACATGAGCAGGCGAAAACAACTAGCTAACACAGCAGAACTCTACAACAGAACTGCAATATAGCAAAATATTCATGCAAAGGATCCGAGGATCCTAATACATTACACAGCGAAAGGTTAAATAGGGCTAAGAAGCCGAACAGTAGTGCCGAAAGCGGCAGCAAAACAAACTTAGCTGCCCAACCCCAGGGGCAGGATCACTGCCTGGGATTCCCAGTGACTAACCGTCGTGGGCGTCAATCTCTATATAGAAACCACCCTCAGGAGGGGTAGTTTCCTTTGCAATAAAAATATCAACAACAGCGGGGTGAGTACAAAAATTGTACTCAGCAAGACTTACAGTGCGGAAAATTAGTAATAGATGTGCCCGGTATCAATAAAGGGGTAATTGTGGACTATTTTGCGGAAAGCCAATTTACTTTTAGCAATATTTCGTAAGTAGATGAAAACCGACTACCAGAAGGTTTTCGAAAGGGGGTAAGTCCACACTTCGTGAACATTACTACCTGCAGAACACCACACCCCAGATCCCTCGACCCATCCTCGACCACCCTGGGAGGAAGCTGTCGCTAACCACGTCCTTAGAGTTGGCAAGTTTTAGAGTATTGTTATAGTTGTCTAATTCGGTGCAAAATCTTACCAAGCTGTCCATAACCGCGGACATGGCTGTTCAAACAGTTCAAACCCTGCAGGGGGGTATATCTTTACCTACACGTATCAATCGTCTCCTAGTGCCAATGTAATTCACACACTTTCACGAGGTGTGCTGGCGGAGGGTGATTGAACACGACCTTTACAATGCTTTCGACCTAGGTATGAGCCACCCGTACAGGCTAGTCCATGTACATCTGTCCGACGGCACAGAGACACGGTCCCATAAGTTGTAGCAGGAGATACATCCCCGGTCCCGACCGTGTGTAACCCTTACAGAATGCCTTTTTGACCCAAGAAAACTGCAAACTATTGCAGCTCATGCACTAAGTCTAGGCAAATTATTCAGTCGGGGGTGGCCCCATAATCCACCCGTGTAGAAGTACGCAAATCTTGGTTCGAAGGGACACCGGGAACCGGTCCTTGCGGGAAAACGAGACAAACCACCGTGCTCCCAGCCACGGCCTCTCGTCTAGCCCAGATAAATATTAAGCAAGTTTATTAAGCAATCCCGGTGAACACCCACCTATCAAGTAACCCATCCAATGGTGTGAGAACATCTGCTATCCCAGTAATTACGACTTCTACAGTCTAAGCATGTCTAAGCAATAATAACATAATAAACTGCACAGGGTACGCACAAAGCTACTCTAACTAGGTTGGGATGAGAGGGGAGCTGATTGAGCGACAAAGTAAGCCGTGTGCAAGGAATAGAGGTAAAACTAACGAGAAAATAACATTTGAACACATGCGATATTGCATTTGAAAACAACTAATACTTTGTAAATAATAGAAGTTTTGCAATGTGACCAAAGGGGTTGCTTGCCTGGTTGCTGAGCAACTAAACCCTGCTTGTGATTGAGACTATCGTCTTCTGGACCTTCCGGCTCTAACGGGGAGGAATAAAAACACCAAAAAAGAAGGGCACAATTGTAAATATCAAAATGTCAAACATCAATACAAGATGCAATGCATGCCATGGTGTAGAGGATGCAAAAAGAAAACTAATACAAGTGGAATCAATTTAATCAGAGTTCGGACGCATAAAATATCGCGATCCAAAAATCCTCCAGCTAATCGAAAACCCTAATTTGAGTTTTAGTCAATTTCATTTCTCCTAGCATGCAAACATGGATGAAAATGATGTTTTTGAATAGATCTCATTTTTCTGAACATTTTGATATATTATTTGCATTTTTCTGATTAAATATGAATTTTCTATGAATTTCTCAAGATTTAATCAATTTTTTAATCCTTTGTTGTATTTTTCTCAGTAAAAATAATTAATAAACAATTTTGATTACTAACAGGGGCTGACAGGTGGGCCCTGGGTCAACTTTAGTCAACATTGACCTGGGTCAATGACAGTGGGGCCCATTGTCATACTATTATTCTTTTCTTTTCTTTTCTTTTAAACCATTTCTTTATTCTCTGACATGTGGGACCCAGCTGTCATATTCTCTTTCTTTTCCATTTTTTTGTTTAAATTCTTACAGGTGGGGTCCACATGTCACTGAGACAAATATAAGGAGTTCATTAAATGTACTGATTAGATACTAATCATGCCATTAATAGTCAGTTAGTATTGTTAATCATCATTAGAGCATTTGATTGGTCGGATTGGGCATTAAACATGTCGGAACCCTTAAGTGTACTGGTTAGCCGGTAATTAGTGTCATTAAGGTGCCATTAATATGTCTGAATATTAGTTATCTTCATTCATTGCAGTTTAGCACTTAATGGGAGTGATTAGCCGGCCGGTTAACATTTAATTATAGCATGCATAAGTCCTAACCGAAAGCTCACTGGTCGGGTCCCGGCCGTTAGGCTCGGTCCGGCTCGGTGGCGGCTCGGGGTGGCGCCGTCGGAGCGACGGGGTCCCCGGGGAGGATCAGGACGGCGGCGCGGTGAGGCCCTTACCGGCGATGGGAGAGGCGGGGTGGGTGTGGGGGAGAAGCAGCGGCAGGCCACCGGACGACGAGGCGAGGGGCTTCCGACGGCGGTGGCGCTCGGGCGTCGAATTGAAGCGAGTGGGACGGCCGGCGACTACGGATGGGGAGGCTCCGGCGAGGTTGGAGCTAAGCCGGAGAGGGGCGGTGAGCTCGGGGGCGTGCTAGGGAGCGGCGCACGGGAGGGGCTCCGGCTACCGGCGCGGCGGGAGGTGCTAGAGAGAGCGAGCGCGGCGGGCTCAGGTGGCGAAGAACCGGCAAGCGGCGGGCTCGGGGCTTGAGTGGCGGCTCAGGAATGGCGACGGGAGCAGCGGCGAGGAGGAGAAGACCCGAGCGGCGGGAAGGCTTGGGAGAGGCGCGCGGAGAGAGCAACAGGGAGAGAGAGGACTCCGTGGGGGGGATTAGGGAGAGGCACCGGCGAGGAGAACCAAGCAGGAGGTGGCCGGGGGAGAGAAGGGGAGGCCGCCACGTGAGCTCAGGAGGTGGCAAAGCCACTGCGGCAGCGGCGGGTGAGGATGAGGCAGGGGGCGGCGGTGCCTTAGGGGATAAGGGAAGGGGAGGGAGGCGGATGGGCCAGGTGGGCTGGTGGTGGGGAGGAAATGGGCCAAGGGTGGCCCATCCGGGGGGGAGATTTTTAGGGTTTATTTTTATTTCCTTTTCTTTTCTGTGTTTTTGAATTCTTGGGTTCACCGATTCAAATGAATTCAAAGCCCTGTTCCTGGATTCAGATTCAAAAGGAATTTTTGAATCTTTACTTTTATCTCCCAACCCAACTCTTCATTTGATAAGTGTGTAAGAAATCCTTTTTAACTAACTTCCACAACATTTCACTCGGTTATATTAATTCCAAAGTTTAAAATTTAGGGATTTTCGGACGTTTCAAACCTATCGGCTTGGAGCTCAATCGATACGTTGAACTCGTGAGATTTTTCCCAAGACCTATTACTTCCAGACTTTGCAGAACCCCTTGAGCTTCGAGGTTCCACCCATGGTATCGAATGAGAGTTTGTTAGGGGCTTTTCATAATAGTTCAAAAATTCAAAAACTTCCTCATTTTCATGCTTATTCATGGATGCCATGTCATGCGATGATGCACATTGCATTGTTACTAGATTAGGGATGTTACAACCGCCCGGGAATAAAAGTCGTTTGAATTACTTTATTGGTAATAGCCGAAATACGATTAGTACCGATCTTTGTAAAAATCTTAAAACTCAAATTAAGTAGACAAATGGGTCAGCATTGTTGAATGCACTTGGCTTTGGGACCTTTAGGTAACATGGTAATAACACGAAAATTTAGGCAAAATAAAGGCAGCATAGAGCTACAAAAATCATCGAAGAGAGATTAAGCCCCGTTAATAACTTCCCAAAAGGCTTAATAAAATTCAACATGGAAACCACCAGGGCCGAAGCTTTATTATATTCTGTTTGAAAAACGATTTCCTTTAACTTCTTTCTCCATAAAAGTTGTCGTGAGAAAGATATTTTCCTCCACCGAAATTTGAGGAATATCATGCTTCGTGGACTCAATTAAAGAAATATACGATCATGCAGACCGAATGACGTTGTTTGTTATGATGTGGTGGGTCAGGCGTGCCACGTGCAGGCCGAGTGTTCATTTGCCCGGTGAGTTAAGAACTTCAGATTTCATTCATCTAACGTGTCTTCGTTGTAAAGCAGCAGCCTGATGATGGCTGCTCGATGAAAAGAAAACAAAGAAAAAGAAGAACGAACTCGTGCCCCTGTTGGATTGGTGCAGGTACTCTGTACATGTTCCGTGCCAATCACTTGACTTCTGCTGATTCTCAAAAGAAGAGAGAAGGAAATTATCTTGCTACGTACTCAAGAAATGGCTCGTTCGATCGAGCGTGAGCTGATGCGTGCGTGCATGCATGCGTGCTTGTGTCGGTGTGTAGTTGTAAAACCTAGACACGTGTTGGAATCATCGTACTGGCTTGGCCTTCAAGGTTGTCTCCGCGTACAATCATGCACGCGCGAGATCTCTGCTCATCTCTTGGCCCATCGATCCCTGCCAAGTGCGAAAAAATGTGATAGGATCCATCTCTAGCTTTGGCATCACCAACCCCGTGTACTCATGGCTTCTATGTCTTGCACAAGAAATATTTTGCACCCTTAAGAGCGCTTGCTCTCAGTAGGGTTACGGTACCCCCAAAGTTTTCAAAAATTATGAAAAGAATTCGTAGATGTCGTGCATGCTACACTTGTATATCTGTCGAGAGATGTAAACTTGCGATACGTACATGCGTCTGAACTGACTTGTGTCAGGGTTCAGTACAACATTGTCTGTCCATCGTACTGCGTTACAGCGTTAGCAAACTCTGAGAGGAGTCACGCGGAGAAATATGAGCCTACAGGCCGGTCGTGCATGGCCCAACCGAACCCAAGGGCCCAAGCCCATCTGAGACTTCCAGTTGCAAATCTTCCCACTACACCAACCAGATCACTGAACCGAAAATGTACTCCTGTTCAAGAATATAAGGCATATTTTGATTCATTAAGACAAGTCTTTGATCGATAATTACTCTATTAATATGCAGTTTATGTGATAAAAAATCATAATCATAAGGAAGTACTTTTGGAGAGGAATCTAATAATATCAATTTTATATCACATAAATCGCATATGGATAGAATAATTGTTGATCAAAATCTTGTCTTAACCAATTGAAATACGCTTTACATTCTTGGACGAAGGGAGTAGCGCACTTGGTATTAACACTTTCTTTCAAGAATCAATGCACTTGCAAAGCTTTACTGAAAACTAAACACCGTGTAACACTTGATCACAAGGATCGATGCTCTCGCAGTCACAGCCATGGCCAGCCACCACCTCTGCCTCTTCCACCTGCTGCTGCTGATGCTCTCGTCGGCCTCGCGCGCCCGGGATACCATCTCGCCGGGCCATCCGCTGAGGGGCAATGAGACGCTGGTGTCGACCGGCGCCGGCAGCTTCGTGCTCGGCTTCTTCACACCGCGGGGCTCCAACAGCACCTACGTCGGGGTGTGGTACGCGCGCGTCTCGATCCGCACCGTCGTCTGGGTCGCCAACCGCGCCGACCCCGTCCCGGGCCCCGTGGAGGACAACGCCGGTGCTACCCTGTCCGTCTCCGCCGACGGCATGCTCGCCGTTGTTGATGCCAACTCTACCGTCGTGTGGTCGGTCTCCCCGGCGCCGGGGGCGGCGGCCGGCGAGTGCACGGCGCGGATACTGGACAACGGGAACCTCGTCGTCTCCGACGCGCGCGGCCGCGTGGCGTGGGAGGGCTTCGACCACCCCACCGACACGCTGCTCCCGGGGATGAGGCTCGGAGTGGACTTTGCCGCCGGCAAAAAACATGACGCTGACGGCGTGGACGAGCCCCTCCGACCCGTCGCCGAGCCCAGTCGTCGCGGCCATGGACACCTCCGGCGATCCGGAGGTGTTCATCTGGAACGGTCCGGCCAAGGTGTGGCGCTCGGGACCCTGGGACGGCCTGCAGTTCACCGGCGTCCCGGACACCGCCACCTACATGGGCTTCATCTTCAGCTTCGTCAACAGCGCCCGCGAGGTCACCTACAGCTTCCAGGTGCGCAATGCCAGCATCGTGTCGCGGCTGGCGCTGAACAGCACGGGCGCCGCCGGCGGGCTGCTGCAGCGGTGGACGTGGGTGGAGTCGGCGGGGGCGTGGAACCTCTACTGGTACGCGCCCAAGGACCGGTGCGACGCCGTGTCACCGTGCGGGCCCAACGGAGTGTGCGACACCAACAGCCTGCCAGCGTGCTCGTGCCTCCGCGGGTTCACTCCCCGGTCGCCGGAGGCGTGGGCGCTGCGGGACAACCGGGCCGGGTGCGCGCGGGGCACGCCGCTCGACTGCGCCAACGGCACCGACGGGTTCGCGGTGGTGCGGCACGCCAAGGTGCCCGACACGACGACCGCCGTGGTGGACTTCGGCGCCAGCCTCGCGGAATGCCGGGGGAGGTGCCTGAGGAACTGCTCGTGCGCGGCGTACGCCAGCGCCAACCTCAGCGGCGCGCCGGGCCACCGCGGCTGCGTCATATGGTCCGGCGAGCTCGCGGACCTCCGCGTGTACACGGACTTCGGCCAGGACCTCTACGTCCGCCTCGCCGCCGCCGATGTCGGTACGTACGTGCCGCGCCGCGTTCTTTTTTCAATTCTTCTAATTCTGCGCCATGTGATTAGTCATCATCGATGCGTGTTGGATGGTTGGTGAAAAATTCGGTCCCGTCCTAATCCTATGACGCACTTGATTAGAGGACCCTTTGGCATCTGAACTTTTTTGTTTTGGCTTTTCTTAGGCGTTCAGCTTTTGGCATGTGCAGACCTGTAGTTTGTCTCGATCATCAAACAGTAGTGATAGAATGTAGAACTAATCTTGCCATGTTTCAAGACAGTAAGAGGGCACTCCCTCCATGCACTGATGCACGTGGGCCTTACTTGACCGTTTTCTAAAAGTCACTTTCATGGAGGGAATGGAAAATAATTCAATATGATTGCCAAAAGCTATCATTAATCAAAGCCATATCGTATGCAGTGCAGTGCAACTAATTATCTTCGGTTAACACATATATTTTTAAGCTCGGTAGATGAGAGGTTGTGATCAAATCCTGAAAAATCTACACACACACACATAAGCCTGGATGAGTTGGAGGGACCTGAGTTGTAGGTGTTGGATTGTGTGTTATGGTGCAATCCCCAACCCACATAAGCCTAAAAGCACCATAGTTCAGAAAAAAGATGTAGTTAATGCCTATATTTTTCATTTTGATGTCGGTTTAGATGGAAAAAAGAACTTATTTAGATATGCCCCAAAACATTTTCTTGTTACCTCAAAAAAAAATTTCTTGTTTTTTAGCAGTAAAAACCTTGTTGTTACTTTTTTTAGCAATAAAAAACTTATCTTGTCATGAAAAAAATTAAGCTGATCCACCTGAATCAGATTAGGCTCCAACGCATAACAAATCTCATCTCCACGTAGAAAGTATCCTGGTGTTGTGTGTAGATGATCTCCCCAAGTCTTCCTACTCCCATCCCTGATGTGACCTGATTATGTGCCAATGCTGCGAAAGATTCCATTCCAATCAACTCGCAGTTCAAATTTGATATAGCTGCATATCAGCACGTGGAAAACAGTAACTGACCTGACACATTAGCAATTTAGCATGTCCATGTCACTTTAGAGTTGGTCTTGATACTGCATAATTCCAGTCCCAATCTGATCTCCCAGCCCTGCTAAGCAAAGACGGACACGGCGCTTTCTTTCCTTCAGGAAGAAGTGAACGTGGCATTTTCGTGTTGCACGCTGATAAAGCAAGGACCATCTAGTCCAAATTTTAGAGCGTAAGCTAGATGTTTCTATTGTATTGAGTCCATATTTGGTGAGCAGGTCTAATTCCGTGAGGAATTACGTGACATTGTGATCAATGACTCATCCTTGTCTAAATCCACATGTTTTCTTAGTGTGAGTATGTTTTTTTCACATGTGAAGGACGTGTATGACCCATAAGGCGTCCATGATGATTGATGCATTACTGAATCTTGGTCTTTTCTTTTCTTGCATGGATAAGTCAAATAAAGAATCGCTAAACAATTTGCTAATCGTTAATAAGGGAAAGCTTCAGATGGGAGAGACCAAACAATTTGCTAATTTTTGATAAAATTGAAAACATTACATCGATAAGTGAACAAACCTCAGCAATTTACTTCTTTAGTGTAACTCAACGGAAAATTTAGGATGCCTACATCACCAAAATGTGACATGATTACGTAACAGTAGCACCAATATGTTCCATTCTCAAAGGAATAATCAAGAAACGCAGGCAGAACCAACATACCCCGGCTAGTTTTTGCCATCACAAATCCTGTTGATACGTTCACAGCTAGCAGGTTGTGACTGAACTATCCGAAGACTTCTGCCAGCAAAAAGTTCGGACCTATCACACATCATCGCTCAACTATTTCAATTGGGCAAGAAGGACAAATGTTGGGCCAAGACATGCAAATAGTAGACCCAGTCTTTACTTTGGACTGCAACATTATAACATCCACCATATGATCGTAGGCATCTAGATCCATGGTGCCACAGTCCGAGTTAGGCATGGAGCCCCCTTGCTTTATGTTTGAGTTCTGAATTCCACAGAACAGGACCCCGGATTTAAGAGGTTTGATACTTGGTAAGGCACGGGCACCAACCAGTAGTTGATCCCATTGCATCCAGTTATCCACAAGCAAAGGTTACATAAAGCATTTGCTGCATTAACAGTGTTACATCCATGTTTCATGGCCGACAATGTTCTGAATGAACTACTGAGCCCCCGTATGTGCAAAATATTATACAACTCATATCATATTCAGAACTTTTGTATTAGTGTAAAAATACACTCATGGTACTTTAACCTGCGTACCTCGCTTGTTTTAGTCCTTGTACTCTCAAATTGCACACTTAGCCTCCTAAACTCTGTAAAGAGTCCACTATAGTCCAAAACACATTAGGTTGGCAAATTAAGCTGATGTGGCACCTTTACTGTGCTAGCGTGGTGTACACGTGGCGCTTCGACCGTTCTCTTCTGTCTCTCTCATCCTTCTCTTTTATGGATCTCTCCTCACATGCATTTAATCAAATGACATGAAGGCATCGATGCAACACATCTCTCTCTTTAGCACACAAGAGTTGAATCCATGACGCTCCTGCTCAGCCTGTCTACTGCCGTTGGAGCGCGCCGCTCCGTCCCCGACCTCCCCTCATCCATCTTCTCCTTCATGATACGGCTGGTGCAGCTGTAGCCACCTGGAGCAGCGAGCATGGCGTTCAGAGCCATCACCAACGGCGCTCAAAATTAGGAGGGAAGAGGATACCAATGGATTCAAATTAGGACATGGAGGATTAGTGCACGGTCAATTTTGAGAATGAAACAATTGGGAGAACGAATTTGAGAGTCTTGAGTAGAGGAAAGCTCACCAACTTGAGAAAGATTTTGAGGTGTGCTGCTCCTTGGTCTCTAGGTACACAGAAGGAAGAAAGGGGGAGGGCGCGCTACTTCTACTACTGATCGGCTCCTTCTCAGCTGACCACTATGGTACTTCTATTGCTACTTGGTCCTGCACCGTGGCTCAGGGCATCGGCGAAGTTGTTGCCGGTGATGGCGCAACGGAGAAGATCGTTGAATAGCTGTCGTGGGTCACGCCCTCCTCCCATGACGCCGCCTATCGGAGCTGATCAACGCCAAGGACGAGAAGATCAGGGCCCTACACAGCGATCTCTCTTTCTTTTTTTGACAACGTTGGGCTTAGTGCTCGCCGGAGGTTTGACAAAATAGGGCTCGAGGGGAATTGGGATTCATTGGCTGCGGTCACGGCCCAAGGTCACGGTGGTGTGGGCGAGGAGATAGCCGATGAGGGGACGAGGAGCGCACCGGCGCTGGCAGAGAACCTAAGTCTGCATGTGCTGTACGGTGGTAGCGGGGACGTGGTTGTAGGAGCAGGGGAGGGAGAGAGATGTATATGACCGTGATTGTCACGGTGGATGCCATGTCAATTTAATTCACCAGCTTAATGTTTTGGACCATAGTGGATCTCTTTACAGAGTCTAGGGAGCTAAATGTGCACTTTAAAAGTATGGGGACTAAAGTGAGCGGCGCGTGCAAGTTAAGAGACTCCGAGCGTGTTTTTCTGTTTGTATTATATAGTACAGAAGATCTCAAAAAAAAGAAGAGGAAAGTCAGAAAAATGGACTAATGTAAGAGTTGTACTAGATTCATTCAACCTGTATTTCCATGTAGATAATCGGGAAGTGAATAATTCAGCCTTTGTAATATGCAATTCTGTTCTGTTGGCAATACTCTTTGTTTAGCAGCTCTCCAAATGCTTACATTCATCAGCCAAAGGAATGCTCACATTCACAAGTTGTGTTACACTACTGTGAATATTAACATCTAAGTGATACACAGACACAAATGTTGTAGCTACAACCATGTCCACGATCGAACTAATAGCCGTAATTTCTTGCACAGATTCAATTAGCAAGTCTAAGAAGAAGGTGCAAGTCATAATTGCAGTTGCTGTCAGCATCTGTGCACTGGTAATTCTTGTAGCACTTATAGGGTTCTTCATATGGAGAAGAAAGAGGACAAAAGCAACACTATCAGGTGACATGCAATCATCTCTCAGGTTCTGACTATCAGAAAGGGATAAAAATACCTCTCTTTAGTCAAAAGATAAAACAGAATTAGTCCAGACGGGAAACTGACATCTTATTCACCGATTAATTTCTAATGTTCCAATAGGACCAAGTAAATGGAGTGGTGGCTTACACAGAAGAGGACTCCAAAGTGAAGGAACTAGTCATGGGGATGACCTGGAGCTGCCACTATTCGATTTGGAGACAATAGCAGCAGCCACAGAGGGCTTCTCAAGCGACAAGAAGCTTGGTGAAGGCGGCTATGGGCCAGTATACAAGGTACTAAAGTCTCAAAGACAATTCATTAGTTTGAAGCATCGAAAAATTAGAAGTCTAGATCTTGCAAAGTGGTACTCCATTACAATACATCATTAACAGTTGACAGCAAAGATGGCATTCTAATTTTTCATACTATGAACGTTGTCACTTCACGTGTGATTGAAAACACTTACTTCAAAATTAAAGGGTAAACTTGAGGATGGACAAGAAATAGCTGTTAAAACACTTTCAAAGGCATCAACACAAGGTCTCGACGAGTTCAAGAATGAGGTTATGTTGATCGCAAAACTCCAGCATCGGAATCTTGTTCGACTCATTGGCTGCTGCATCTGTGGACAAGAAAAGATACTCATATACGAATACATGGCAAACAAAAGCCTGGACTTCTTTCTGTTTGGTACGCACTTAACCTTTGTGAGCATGAAAATTCCCAATCTTTCGAGGAACAAATACCAATCTACCTATGTTGTCAGACAAGTCCAAGAGCATGCTTCTTGACTGGCAAACGCGATACCGCATAATCGAGGGGATTGCCAGAGGTTTACTGTACCTTCACCAGGACTCGAGATACAGAATTGTCCACAGAGACCTGAAGACAAGCAATATTCTTCTGGATAAGGATATGACTCCTAAAATTTCAGACTTCGGCATGGCAAGAATATTCGGCGGCGACGACTCAGAAATCAACACACTCAGAGTGGTCGGCACATAGTAAGTAACTACAAGTTTCGACAAACAATTCAATCACCTTATATTGCCTATGTTTATCTCCTAACATCGACAATCTTTACACGGTTCTCTACAGCGGCTATATGGCTCCAGAGTACGCAATGGACGGAGTGTTCTCAGTGAAATCAGACGTGTTCAGCTTCGGTGTCATAGTGCTGGAGATCATTACTGGCACGAAGAACAGAGGCATCTACAGCTACTCCAACCACTTAAACCTTCTAGCACATGTAAGCATGAACAAAACTCACCAATCCTACACCACTTATGCTCATCAAATCAAATTAAAGAGAGCAACATTTAGCCAAGCATATCTGAATTTCTTACCAGGCCTGGAGCTTGCTGAGCGAGGGGAACAGCCTGGATCTGGTGGACGAGACCCTGAAGGGGTCGTTCGAATCCGACGACGTGCTGAAGTGCCTCAAGGTGGGGCTCCTGTGCGTGCAGGAGAACGCGGACGACCGCCCCCTCATGTCCCAGGCGCTTCTGATGCTGGCCGCTGCCGACGCCGCCTCTCTTCCGACCCCCAGGCAGCCCGGCTTCGCGGCGAGGAGAGCCCCGACAGAGGACACTCCGTCGAGCAGGCAGGACTGCAGCTTCGTGGACAGCATGACCATCACCATGATCGAGGGACGGTAGAGCAGGGCACTGCAGAGTACTGCAATGGCATTTTGTGGTTGGTGTCGCTCGTTGGCTTGTGTGCGTGCAGGCTGCGGAATCGCGCGCGGCTTCTTTGTGAATGCTTTCTAGCACTGAATTGTGGATGGAGTTCACCAACATACTCGGAAAGTTGGGAGAGTTGAGATGTAATTGTACAGCGAAATCAAATGGATGAGTGGGCGTTAGGGTTCTTCACCTTGCAGACGACGCCGATGGCCTCCGCCGCTGCCGCCGCTTTCATCCACGGTGAGAATGATAGGATACCACCAGCAACCGCAGATTCCAGAATCTCCAGCGGCGACGGCGGGCGGGAAAGCCCCAACGCGTAATCACCTCAAAACCACCGTAACTCTCGCATTATTTTGGGCCGACATGGATGGCGATGATCTACGGCCCAGGCCTTCAGAAACATATGCTGCCCCCGGCCCATGGAGTAGATGCGAAAGCTGATACAAACATTAGTAACAGTTGATAATGTCAACATATAATTTTGGTCGAAACTACCCGGCACCCGGCACCCGGCACCCATGCACTAAAATGACAGACGGGACGCACACCTTTATTTCAAATATTAATCGCTCGTTCTCTATTTCTCGAAAAGATAATCCTGCTAGTTCCCTTGCAGCAAAACGCGTCGGCGGTAAACCGGCGACAACATGGTCCGGCGTCAAATTTCATGATCTTAATCCAGTTTCTGCATGCAACAAAGACCAAATTTTTTTTACCCATTTTGCCCCTCCCTTCTCTCTTTCTTTCTCAAACCCAAGTCGTGAAGCAACAAAGCCTCTCTTAGAGTTTGACACAGATATCTAGAAAGGCTGATTCACATATTCATTCAACAACAAAAAATAAGCAACTCCTCCTATCCTTTTGTTCTAAGTATCTGCTACCCCTCCCACAGCTTTGACTACATGTATGTTGCATAAATCAAATACAGATGCAAATATTCAAATAAATCAGAAACAAGATGCACAAAAAATGTTTACACAACAAACAAGAGAAGCCAGAATAGTGAGTAACGACTTATTAACACATCGCTCATAACCAGATCCACATGAGAACAACCTGTAGGAGAAAAGAAATACAAAGAAGCGTTAGACAGATTGATATTGTGCTTTCAACTAACAATGATTTTACTTTCCAGTAGAAAATTTTACTTTCCACTAGAATAAACTTTTTCTGCTTTGTCCCCTAAATGTAAGTTGAAATTGCTAAATAGGAGAGATTGAAGCAATTTCTGCAGTCACATTGTTTTCTACAGCTACTAAATGTTGTTTTCTGTACATTGTATCTAAGTTGCTTGGTGGAAGAGGTTTTCAGTAAGTCTTTACAGCCATATTGCTTACTACAACTATAAATGTTGCTTTCTGTAAATTATATGAAATTGTATTCAAGTTGCTTGGTGGAAAAGGTTTTAAGCAAGTTTTTACTATCATATTGCTTTCGACAGCTACTAAATATTGTTTTTTTCTAAATTATATGCAATTGCATTTAAGTTTCTTGGTAGAAGAGGATTATGCAAGTTTCGATGTAAAAATGCTTTCAAAAGTTGCACAAACTTCGAGGTTGTTCATTTGAAAGTAATTTGCATACATAGTGTCGCTTTCATTCAACATTATAAGCTCTTCATATTTATGAACATGTTTCTTCGTTTGAAAACACGACAACATATGACCTCTAGTTCTTTTATGTCTACAAACCAAAAAATGGGCACAAATTTAACTGATTGCACGCAGATAATTCAGACTCGTACCAAAGCTGGGTTTTAATTTCCTTTAAATCAGCATGCCATGCAAATTGGAATTGTACCGATTCTTATCCATCCAGAAGGTGTGCGGAGTTGGGATTCACCTCAGCTGCTGCAACCTCTTTCTAGATCAGCCACGCCTCTCTTGATCTCTCCCTCTATATGCGCTACGCGAACGTGCACAAACTGAACTGATTTGGTTCCATGGTTTCTCATGTGTAGCACTAAGACTTGACTTCTTGTTTGATGTACTCGTGATGCTACTGGATTATTTCTCTTATCTCGGTTGGTACGTGCCGTGTCGCGCGCTGAATCCAGGACCACGAAATATCCAAACCACACGCCATCCTTGCCACGGTGCAACTGGTGACATTGCACCATGCTGCTTTCGATGATCTTCTCCTGGCCTGGTTCCCTCTCCTCTTCACCAAAATTTTTTTAACATAACAATCTAACTTAATACTATCTCCATCCACAAATATAAAACGTGCACAAAATTTTAGGTTCAATTTTAACCAATAATTAAGTTAATAATATTAAATTATATAATACAAAAGTGATACCATTTGAAAATACGTTTGAATATGAATTCAATGATATCACTACTATGTCATATAATCTAATAGTATTGGTTTAATTATTAGTCAAATTAAAACTAAAATTTTATACACACCTTATATTTATGGACGGAGGGAGAGAGTAATATTAATAGTGCTCGTCTCTTTAACTAGTTCAGATTCAGATTGATTAACATCTATACTTGACGATACCATGACTTATATCACGAATTCCGAGGAAATTTTTGGGAGAGCAGCAGAATCGCAGGCATGTATCGGAAAGCGTGACGTGTCAAAAAGCGCAGGCTGGCAGTGGCTACGTGTCCAAGCAGCAGTGCACCACCACCACTGTTCTTCGGGAAATTTAGTAATCGAACACACTCCCGTGTCCGCTCCAATCTTTCTCTGCAATCTGCAAAACCCTCGTCTCTCCCCTTCTTTCCCTGATCAGATCGACACATCCAGTGGTCGATACATTTGAATCGAGGAGCCGACAAACCCTAGGCGATGGCGACCCACCCGGCCTCCCCGACCGCCGGCGGCGACAAGTCGTCCCCGCCGCCGCCGCCGCCGGTGCGCCTGGCTGGCGCACCGGCGGCGGTCGCGGCGATCCAGCCCAACTCGCCGCGCTTCTTCTTCTCCTCCCTCGCCGCCGCGGCCTCCTCCCCCCACCGCCGCATCGCCATCGCCGTCGACCTCTCCGACGAATCCGCCTTCGCCGTCAAGTGGGCTGTCCAGAACTACCTCCGCCCAGGCGACGCCGTCGTCCTCCTCCACGTCCGTCCCACCTCCGTCCTCTACGGCGCCGACTGGGGCTCCATCCCCGTCTCCGTCGACGACGACGACCCCGACGCCCTTGAACCGCCCGCTGTCTCCGCCGCCGAGGAGCCGGAGGACGCACGGAAGAAGCGGGAGGAGGACTTCGACACCTTCACCTCCACCAAGTCGCAGGACCTGGCGCAGCCGCTCGTCGCCGCGCAGATCCCCTTCAAGATCCACATCGTCAAGGACCACGACATGAAGGAGCGCCTGTGCCTCGAGGCCGAACGCCTCGGCTTGTCCGCAATGATCATGGGCAGCCGCGGCTTTGGCGCCTCCCGCAAGGGCGGCAAAGGTAGGCTCGGGAGTGTCAGCGGCTACTGCCTGCACCACTGCGTCTGCCCGGTGGTGGTTGTGCGGTACCCTGATGAGGCCGGGGCAGGGGGTGGTGCCGAGGCTGTGGGGGATGAGCTGCGCACGGTGCCTGAGGATGAGGCCGTATACCATGAGGCGCCAGAGGGGCAGAAAGGTCTGTTCCTTTGCTTGGTCTTGTACTTCCATTGCATAGTTTGCCATGAAGTAGGTAACGAAATTATCAATGTAACAATGTTATATGGGTGTCGGAATCCAATACGGATTCGGGGTGTCCAATTTGGCATGGACATTGGTGTCCGAGTAACACTGGAAATGATTACAATGGGTTCAGTATTGATGGCAATGACACACTAGTAGTAAAACTGCCTGCATTGCATTAGAACTAATTCATTACAGAAGTCCGGTCAATAAAGGTTTACTTTCTCGTGATATTGCAACTGACCAGCCCTAGATTTGGGCCTTGTCTGATTGCTATTCTGTGAAGGTCTAATTTGATCATCTGAGTGGACAATATAATTCAAGCAAATTAATGAACTGATTGTATGACCTTCTGGATGAGTATAGTAGTGGAAACTGGAAATAAATAGCCTAGTGAAAATGCCAAAACACGAAACAGCTTGCCTCTAGAACTGTGAATTAGCAAAACAGTTCTACGAGCAATGGCATATGAAGGTACAGTGGACATTGTTGTGCCATTCAGCACTGTCCAAGTCAAATTTTTGATCTGTAGTTTAGTTCCATTTGACATTACTATAATTCTATGGACAATAAACGGATATGTAGTTCATTTATGATTTGGAATAGAATTGTTTCATTATTGCATGAAGGAGCTTTGACTTCCGGAAACTCAAAGTGGTGCCTGGGCTCATGTGAGCCAGGCTCCATTTAAAAATATTTGCATTTTCAAAAAATTGTGAAAAAAATTTATACAAGTAAACTTTTGAGTATTAGGCAGCACTCACAAAATTTTGTAGAAAATTTTACATTTTTCCGTCTGGTGCTAAAAAAACAAGTTTGAGCACACCTTTGCATGTTTTTCGGACAAAAAAAAACTTTTGGTGCAAGTAGTACCCAATTATTTCCTCATGTGATTTTTTCACTTTTTTTTTCTGAAATTTCAAAATACACCTTTCAAAAAAAAATTGGTCTTGGGCTCACATGTGCCTGGGAGCCGAAAATCCTCACTTCTTTTGAATTTTCTTTTGTATGTCAAAAGGTGCAAAAGTTGTGTTCATATATATTATGAGAAGGGAGGATTGCTTCATGTAATCAAATTAGAAGTCTCAAAAAGGAAACTGTAGTGTATGCTGTAGATCTATTGAATTTTACCTGCTCACCATTTGCAGACATTAAAGTTGCTGAGTCATTGGGGGTGGATTCGAGAAAAGTACCTTACTAGTCACTGTTATGTTTGTTCATCTATATCCCCTAGGAAATCACGAGGGAAAGTGATTTTGTGAGAAGATGTGGAGGAATGATTATGGTCTTTTAGTTGCCTTCAGTTCGGCTTATTTTGGATTGTGCTCTGCTTATTTGTAATATACTCAAAAGGCTTGTTTTCATGTTTTGCGAAGAAAGAGCACTGTGCCACACAACTAGCTCTATTTGGCATTTTGATATGATGATTTCAGATGATCTTTTGTTCTTTCATATTGGCCGTCATGCTTTCATGTGGCTCTATCACCACCATTTCTGCAACCAACAAATATTGCAGCGTCATATGCTTCCATTTCCATAGATAAACTTGTCATGCAGCTTATCATCCTAGGTGGGCTAGGAGTGATGTCTTGTACTGTTTGTACTTCTGTAGTTACCAAACAGATATTGATTGGCAATGCAAGACGCATGGACACATACAGGTGGCATCATGGCGAAAGTGGAACCTTTGACTTTAATGAGTATTGTCTTTTACACAAGTTCAAGTCAGATGCTCAAACTTAAAAGCACCTACGAATCGTGCCCATACACACCCTGAGAGACTTTGTTCTTTTATGCTTATCTTTTGGTTGAACATAAGAAAATAAAACCGGACGTCCTGAACATACCATTTGTTCGCTGTCATATTCTGCATCCCACTATAACATGCTCTACCTTTTATTGATCAGCGTAACATTGACATCACGACCTAGTTAGTGTCTATTTCAGGTTAATTATTTTCAAAACCTGTACTCTTTTACCTGATTGCCTATGTTAAACTTGTATATCAATCTATTGCCTCCTTGGTCAGCTAGTTGTTTTACTTGCCTATATATCTTGAAATGTGATTTTTATTTTTCCCATGTTACAGAAAACTGAGGTAATAGCAAGCAGTCAGATCACGAGGAGAAAGCAAGACTTGCTTGATGCCAGCCCCTCTGTAACTGAGTGGTCGCTTGTCGATGCCACTCTGCTTTGCACTTTGAGTTCGTATCAAACCTGTGGATCATGGACGAGTCCTTGTTATTTCGCCTGCCTAGATATTTATGCTGTCCAAATGAGAATAATGTATTTCTGCAGAGTAGCTGTTGTATGAATCTTTCTGCTTGGCTCCCTGGAACATGATTCCATTTGCCCGTTTGTTTTCATTGCCAGGCTTGACCATTCAGATGCGTGTTGTATCTCTGTCCTCTCTGCTCTGCCTAATTCTGCTCGTAAGAACTGTAGACCATGGACGATTCTTGGTTGCTTGGCTTCGTGAGATATATATTTTGTTGAAAAGGAGTACTGTTCCTGCATAGGAGCTGCCGTATGGATGCTTCTGCTTGGCTCCCTGCTTGTGTTCATTTGGCTATGGATGTTACTTGTGGTCGCTTCTTCGTCCAGTCTCGTGCTGTATCTTAGAAATATCATGGGAGTCGCCCAGTCGGAGGGTGAGTAGTAGCCCCCGCTACTGACGCGTGTGGTGCTACCGTGTTATTAACACATGATAGTACCGTCACCACCGACATTTGGGAGCCCCGATGCCGAAAGCAATATTAGGCCCGTGACATACGTCACAACTTGAATTTGGTCGACTGTTTCTTTGGTAAAATATAATAAAGATAATAAGCAACCATTATGATGTGTCTACGTAGGAGAACAGAAAGGATCAGCAAGGAAGCAACAACTGCAAACAGTGCACCAGATAAGATCCGAGTCAGAAAGAAAAAGGAGCAATAAAGTGAAACATTAATCGATATAGGTTAGAGAACCTCGCACAACGGCAGCCTGGGTAGCACCCTCTGTGGCTAACCCACTTCTAGTGTAGAGCGCACACATATATATACACACACCCTTGCTGAGTTATATCGGATGTATCTCAAAAAATTAATCTAATTTCAGTTTTTTAAGTTGAAAATTAGGTCTTTATTAGATGGTGACCATTCTTCGACAAGACTAGTTAGACAAATTTCTTCTTAATTGCATCTCACTTCTTCTCTTCCTTCCTATCCAACTCTACCTCCTCCTGCTCCACCATCGGTGCAGCTCTAGCTCCTCTCCATCCCGCTTCAGCTCCTCCCCATCCCGCACCGCCTCTTCCAGCTCCACCTCAAGACATCCTCCTGTTCCAACGCCACCATCAACCCGCCTCGCTAGTCCTGCCCATCGGCTGTCCACTATTGCCCAAAGCTGGGGGGGCTACCCCTGCCTTGCTGCCCCGCCCATTCATCCCTCCACTGCAAGTCCAGTACCCTCCAAAGCGGCCATCCCACTAAGTTCGGGGGCACCGGTGAACCCTGTCCAACGACGATGAAGCTGTCCCACTTCTTCTTCCTCCCCACCAGCTTCCTCCTCGTTGATCCATAGCATTTGCTGTTACGCAATCCTGGGCCTGCTAAACCAGGGTTCCAACCCTCGTTGTGCCCTGGATCCACTAAACCAGTGTCCCGGCCCAAGGTCCGTTGGGCCGTTATAGCTACTGCAACTTTGGCATGAGATCAATCCAAACCATCACAACAAAATCAAACGGCCAGACGCAACGACCTCCTCCACGAGTGCCTCTCTCTCACACGTCCATTGCACCTTCTTCATAGGCTCACATCGGCCGTCCCAAGCCCTGGCCATCCGTCGCCTCCCCAGCTCCCACGCATAGCTTCCTCCTCTATAGCTCCATGTCGTCTCCATCTCCAACCAGCATAAATCTTGCCTCTGCTTTATCATGTTGCATTAGAGGAGCTTCGTGGAAGGTCTCTACCATAGCCTTGGTCGGGCAGATGTACCTCTGATGGGTCTGTGCACATGTACTGCGGTCGTCGAGGAGTACAACTGGGATGCCGCGACGGGGTATGGCCAACGGGGTCGCAGTGTCCAATGACGACGTGTGAGCACGCCCACAGGTGCTAACCAGTGACCGTGCCTGCTCATGGAGCATCCTAGAATGTGGTGGCTTACCACGTGGTAGAGCTCTCCTAGGTAGCTTCTGGAGGTGGTGCTGCAGCGTGACTCGAGGCGTTGCGGGAAAGGTGTCGCCGCTCACTTGTTTGTCCCCGACGTGTTCATGTTCTCTCGCAGTGCTTCCTCCCATTCTAATTTCAAAGTGCCAAGATGGGCTCTCCTGGATGTTTTTCCTTGGGATGGTTTGGATTAGGCTACTGCTAAAGTTGTAGTTGCTATAGCAACTGCATAGGATCCAAGTCCACGTCTTGGACCCTCTGTCCCTAAAAAACAAGCCTAATAGAAGGGGTTACTCTCACTCTTATAAGTTGTATTATGTTTCCTTCCACAACCAATGTTGGACTAAACCCAATAAATTTCCACTTACACATCGATCATAGCTGGGCCTACTAACACCAGTATTCCAGCCCACCAAACCATGACCAACAACGGTGAAGTCCCTAAGATTTGTATCTGGGAACTTATACTCCGATACCACTTGTTGCACAATTCTGGACCTGCTAAACCAGCATTCCAGCCCCCATTGCGCTCCAAGCCCGCTAAAAGTGTTCTGACCCCAGGTCAGTTGGACCGCTATACCGGTAGACTCATTCACAGAGCAATACAGGCTTATAAGAGACCCAGGTCTATTGGGCAAGGATGTTTGATCAAATCCTTAATTGTTGGTCTGTTCAACTAGGTACACTCGATAAGTGCACTAAGAATTTGGTACTTGTGCTGAGGAGATCAGCATAAAATATGCTATGGTCAAGATTTGTTTCTCACCTCGAATTGGACGGAAGCTAAGGATTCCCAAGGCCACATCGCCTGCGGGGTTGATTCCAAAACAGTTGAGTGAGTTGCTGAGTTGGCCGAAGATGAGAGCAACTGTGAATTTGACTCAACAAGATGACTCAAGATATAGTTGTGTGGTTCCTTCAGTTTCAGACAAGTGGTCAACATGAGTGAGGATGTTGGCTTCAGGTAACTCTTTTATGTGGCAATTAACAGTGAGTGGTTAACTTCCATATAGGTCTGGCTAGAGGTGCCAAGTTGATGATATGGTCCATAGTATTGTCGGGATATGGTGACTTCAAGATTGATGTATGATGGAGTTGGGCAGATACTCCGAGAAGTTGGGCACATACCAGGGCTGGATATGAATCTAATTTTGTTGGATCATTGACTGTGATAAACGGAAAGAGGGAGTATAGTTGAAGGTGGAGTCACGAAGGAGTTAGGAAGTAGCGTTAGAAACTCATGGAGTCTGTCGCGTGCGAGTAGCAAGGGTCGGTCCGACCGACGGCAGGAGGCCAGTCAGACCGATCACTATCAAAGGCGGCGAGATCGACAATGTGGCTGGCATAAAGCTCACAGGTCGGTGAAGTCCGTGTCTCTAGGGCGTGGTGACACACGGCACATGCTTAGGTGTACATTATTTGTATTGGAGAGGCTTACGGTGTCCAATACAGCGAGGGCAGATATCGGTTCAGTTTGTATGCACACATAGATGAGGAAGCCGCATCGAAGAGGAGGAGGGGTTGACGAGGATAAGTCGTGTTGGAGGTGGAGTCAAAGTGTGAAGAGACTCTACTCAGAATCGAGATGGATCATAATCCCAGTTGGTTTTGGGGTCGATTTTGGTTCGGGAGTTTGAATCGGAGGAAGAGGACTTGGGGTGTTTAAAGACACAAGCGAAGGGAGAGGCTACGGTGTAAATGTATGGAGAATAGAAGCCTAGATTAGCAGAGTTAACAAGTCTGAGGCTAGTTCAGATTTGTTGGGTGGTTTAGGTCATTGAGGTGCAAAGGTGAAATCTCAAGTCCAAGGAGTATATGGTAGTTCGAGCATGATGGCTTCAAGGTGGTGAGGTTATATTCATTAAGGTAGAGTTTGTTGAATATGTCGATATATGTACAAGTCGGTTACATGTTGGATTTAGTGACGTTGTAGTGTTGTAATAGGATGCTACAAAGTGTATATATAGAAGCTCAGGAAATTAAACTTGGCGGCTGGGGAGGATGAGAAACTGGTTATGTCAGAAGATGAGGAAGATGAAGAGGAACAAAATGTATTCTCGGTCATTGGTAAGGTCTTGTCTCCAAATTCTCTTCATTTGCAGACAATCATGGGAGCTATGAAACCTGCATGGGGAAATCCGAAAGGGATGAGATCAAGAATGGTTGGGGACAATATTTTCATAGTAGATTTTCTATCGAAGGCAGACAAGGAAAGAGCGTTGGATGGAACTCCATGGTTAGTAGGACGTCATGCGGTGCTCTTGAAGGAATTTGAGAAGAACCTTCGACCTTCAGATGTGCGTTTTCAATCAATGCACATATGGGTTAGGATATTGGATATACCTTTCAAATGGATGAACAAAAAGAAAGGATGGAAGATAGCAGGTATGGCTGGTAAAGTAGATAAATTGGATGTGGATGAATATGGAGATGCTTCAGGGAAATATCTTAGAGCAAGGGTAGAGATTCCAGTGGAGAAACCGCTTAAAAGATATATCACTATAGAAACAATGGATGGGGTTGAATACTATGATCTACGATATGAGAAGCTACCTTTCTTCTGCTTCTCATGTGGTATTATGGGTCACTCGGAACTAGAGTGCCCAAATCCATCAGAGAGGGATGGAAATGGTAAATGGGAATATGATAACTCAATAAGAGCTCCAGAAGAAAGAAAGAAGAGAATACAATCTTTTGCTCAAGCAGCAGCAGCTTCGGAATGGAGTGGGACCTCGAACCGAAGTGATTCTCGCTCCAGTTCAAAAGGAAAATCTGCTGAGGAGCCTACTAGTCAGACCTCTGGGAAAAACAAAGAAATTGTGGAAGAGGACATGATGAGCACTTTGGAAAAGATGGCTACAAACATGGATGATGGAGTTCAGAATAATAATGCATGTAGGACTCTTGTTATAAGCCAAGCTCAGGATAAAAGCATGACAGGAAGGAAGAGAAAGCCACTGAAAAACAGTAGCAACCAAAGGCAATTAGACACAGTGATAGAAAGAATTCGTATGTTAGAGAAGACAGGAAGCCTGGTCTCAATTCCTGTTATTGGGCCAGATGATCTAATAAGGGAGTCTAGTACATCTGCCCTTGTGGAGTTGGATCAAAGTGGAGCAGACGGTGCCAAAAAACAGAAAATGGAAATTTCTTCCCTAATTGCACAATCGGCGAAGGCTGCCCTTGTGGAGCAGCCTCGCCGAGCGCAATGAAAACACTATGTTTGAACTACCGAGGGTGTGGGCAACCCGAGGCAGTTCAGGAGCTTCGCCTTCTGGTGGAGCAGCATAGCCCGGATTTAGTCTTCCTTGCAGAGACTAAGATGTCAGAAGAAAGAGCAAGAAACTTGAGATTTAAGTTGGGGTTTGAAAATGCAGTTGCGGTTGGTAGTGAAGGGTTAAGTGGTGGTTTGGTTCTCATGTGGAAAAAGGGCGTCATTGTGAGGGAGAGAACAAAAAACAATTCTCACATTGATATCGGAGTTCTCAATGAAGAATTAGGAGAAGAATGGAGATTCACAGGCTTCTATGGACAACCACAAAGTCAAAAAAGGAAAGAGTCATGGTATCTTCTCCAATTCTTGAGAAGTACCAGTGATCTGCCATGGCTTTGTGCGGGGGACTTCAATGAAGTCTTAGATGAAGAAGAACATTATGGGTACAGAGGAAGAGGAGACTGGAGGATAGCGGGATTTAGGGAGACAGTTCAACGGTGTGGTTTTTCAGATTTAGGTTACACGGGGCTTCCTTACACATGGGATAACAAGCAGGAAGGAGTAAGAAATATTAAAGTCAGGTTAGATAGAGCTCTGGCTGATGAGAATTTTTTGAATAAATTTGGTAATACAAAGGTGACACATTTGCAGACTACAGAATCAGATCACTGTGCTTTGCTGATAGCAATTGAGAGACAACATCAAGGTGTAAGGGAGAAAGCAAAAAGAATATTCCGCTATGAAAACATGTGGACAAGAGAACCGAGCTACTATGATCAAGTAAGAAATTCATGGTATTGCGATGGAGAAGGTCTGCAAAATGTAATGAAGTCTCTTGCCGTCATGCAAGACTCTCTTCAAAAATGGAGTTTTCAGAAATTTGGCTCAGTCAGAGGTCGGTTGTTGAAATTACGCAAACAATTAGAGGAAGAAAGAGTAAGGAATTGGCAAACTGGGCCATCATTGGAAGAAAAGAACTTAATGAGACAAATATCAGAACAGTTAGCAAGGGAAGAAATTATGATGAGACAAAGATCAAGAGTACAATGGCTAACCGAAGGAGATAGAAACACAGCATTCTTTCATTCTAGATGTAAAGGAAGAGCAAGGCAAAATAGAATTAAATCCTTGCAACGGCCAGATGGAACAATGTGCTACAAGCAAAAGGAGATAGAGGAACGAACAAATGAGTTTTTCAAAATTCTGTTCACCAAGCAAGATAATCTCTTACCAGATGAGGTGATAAAATATGTCCCAACAAAAGTCACAATAGAGATGAATGAAATGCTTTGCAAGCCTTTCTCACCGGAAGAGATTGAGCAAGCACTTTTCATGATGAAACCAAGCAAGTCTCCTGGTCCTGATGGATTTACCGCAGAATTTTTTCAAAATCATTGGGACATAATGAAGTCTAATATCTCTACTGCAGTCATAAGGTTTCTGGAGGAAGGCAATTTACCAGAAGAATTAAACAAAACCATCTTGGTTCTGATCCCAAAGGTAAACCACCCCCAAGATTTAACTCAATACAGACCAATAGCTCTTTGTAATGTCTTGTATAAAATTTGCTCAAAAGTGCTAGCTAATAGAATGAAGATGGTGATGGATGATATTATCTCCCAAGAGCAGAGTGCGTTTATTTCAGGGCGTCTAATTACAGATAATGTTCTTACTGCTTTTGAATGCATTCATTACCTTAGGAAGAAGAAGGGGAAATTAGGAGCAACTGCCATAAAACTGGATATGGCTAAGGCTTATGATCGTGTAGAATGGCTGTATCTTAGAAAAATTATGCTTAAGCTGGGTTTTCATGTGCAATGGGTGAATTTGATTATGAAATGTGTGGAAACAGTTAGTTTTTCAGTGAAGGTAAATGGGCAGCTGACAGAACCCTTTAGGCCAACTAGAGGTTTAAGGCAAGGAGATCCTTTATCTCCTTATCTCTTTCTCATCTGTGCAGAAGGTCTTTCATGTTTATTAAATTTCAAAGGTCCTCAGTACTTATCGAAAGGAATTATGGTGGGTATTCATACTCCATGGATATCTCATCTTTTATTTGCTGATGATTGCATTGTTTTCACTCAGGCAACGAAGCATGCAGCAGAAAGAATTCAAGAAATTTTAGACATCTATAATAAAGGATCAGGTCAGTTGGTGAATAAGTCTAAATCAGCCATATTTTTCAGTTTGAATAGCACTGATCAGATGAAAGAAGAAGTGATGCAGGCTTTAGAAATTAAAAGAGAAGCTCTAGAAGAGAAGTACCTAGGCCTCCCTACAGCCATAGGGAAAAATACAACAGGGATTTTTGAGAAATTATGCAATAGAGTAAACACCTTGGCAGCTGGAGGGGCAGAGAAGAAGTTAAGCTCGGCTGGACGTGAGGTTCTAATTAAAGCAGTAATGCAGTCTGTTCCAATATATTCAATGAGTTGTTTTAGTCTATCAAAAACAACCTGTAAGAAGCTAACAACTACAATGTCCAGATTTTGGTGGGGAGGAGATGGAGACAAGCAGAAACTGCATTGGAAAAAATGGGAAGAAATAGCTCAACCAAAAATGGCAGGAGGTATGGGGTTTAGGAACCTTCAATTATTCAATATAGCAATGCTTGGAAAACAAGGCTGGAGATTGATGACAAAGCCAAATTCTCTATGTGCTCAAGTCATGATGGGTAAATATTACCATGGTATAGAGTTTTTGAATGCTAAAAATAAGAGGGGAAGATCACATGTTTGGCGAGCAATTCTGAAAGGAAGGAAAGCTTTGGAATTGGGCCTAATTAAAAGGATAGGTGATGGTGCGTCAACTGATATATGGAAGGATAGATGGATTCCAGGAGTTCCAGGAGGCAGACCAATATTTAGAAGTGAAGTTGCTACTTTAACAAAAGTTTCTGAACTCTTTAAGGAAGATGAAAGAAGTTGGGATATTCAGAAACTGAATAGCAATTTGTCTCCTATGGAAGTAAAAGAAATTCTAAAAATT
Source organism: Stipa capillata (assembly GCA_019208055.1). Classification (NCBI taxonomy): domain Eukaryota; kingdom Viridiplantae; phylum Streptophyta; class Magnoliopsida; order Poales; family Poaceae; genus Stipa; species Stipa capillata. The sequence goes on from JAGXJF010002771.1 coordinate 147,498, forward strand.
CCATTGGGAAGCTTAGATCAAGATCTTTGGGCCTGGGGTGAAGAGAGGCATGGAATTTACACTGTCAAATCAGCTTATAGACTTCTGGCAAAGCAGGATAAAGCTGTAACCCAATACAATCAGGGAATTGCTTTAAGCTCAGTTGCTGAAATGGACAAGCTGTGGAGAAATCTCTGGAGCCTTTCAATTCCCCCTAAGGTAAAAACTTTTTGGTGGCGTGTTATTAAAGGTTTCCTTCCAGTTAGAGCAATTCTAAAAAAGAGACACATAGAAGAACTAAGCAATTGTGTTGAGTGTGGTGCAAATGAAGATACTATCTTTCATGCTCTAATAGAATGCCATTTTGCTAAAGTTTTCTGGAAATTTTTTAAGAATCTTTATGGCATCAAGCTTCCTAATTTACATCAGCTAACCTGGGCCCGAGATATCCTAGATAACAATATCTGTGATCGGGACAAAGCAAGTTTCATCCTGTGTGGCATGTGGTCTGTGTGGACATCTAGAAACAACAGAACTCATGGTGCATCTTCAATTAATCCAGCTCAAGCTTGTAGATGGGCTCATGACATAGCTGCAGATTTGATATTGAATGTCAAACCAATTAGCGGAAGTTTCAAAATTAGAGCCAAGCCCCAATGGCAAAGCCCTCAAGAAGGTTTCTATAAGGTGAATGTGGATGCAACCTTCAATACAAAATTAAGAAGAAAAGGGAGCCTCAGGAGTGATAATAAGAGATGCTCTTGGAAATGTTATAGCAGCAAGTAGTAAATGGTATGATTCTATCCCTAATGTTTTAACAATAGAGGCTTTGGCTTGTAGGGATGGAGCTAGATTGATGAGAAGGCTAAATATCCAACAAGGTACCATGGAGACTGATTCTCAAGAATTTGTTTCTCTTTGGAGCTCCAGGATGCATCATAGGGCCAGTATTTTGTTGATCATTAAGGAGATTCAAGAGCTAGTAGAAGGATGTAATAATTTTAGTATTCATCATGTAAGAAGGGAAGCAAATGTAGCAGCTCACAAAATTGCTAAATTTGCTAATGTCTTGAAACCAGAATGTGCCTGGATATATCAGGTGCCTGATAGCATCCTTCAGTGTACTAAACAAGATTGTAATCATGTGATAAATTAATGAAGCTCTTGATGAATCACAAAAAAAAGTGTATATATAGAGTACGGATAAAATAGAAGTTACTCTTATACCTAGACCTCTTATAAATAGATGCACTACATAATGTAACCGTGAGCTAACAAGAGCAAAAACGACTCCGGTCAGCAGGGAACGTGGTCAGACTAGGGTACTAGGAGATATTGATGGAGAGTATATGCAAAATAATGTATAGTGCGGAGCACCGGAGCGTCTGTAGAAAAGCTTTCAGAGATATAGACATATTCGCTGAACCTGTTAATAAATTATGGTGTCATCTTAGCATGGTTACTTGCTTCTCGGTAAATCGTTGTGCGTATCTGGTTGCAACATCCGCACAGCCTGCAATAAGACTCTGGCTTCGTTCACCCGTTAAGACTAATGAGAGGACTTTCTGCTTATAGATTTTCTGTTCTAGATTTCACGAGACGAATGGCTGCCGTGGAAACAAAAGTATGGCACTGTTTACCATCGGGACCTGGGAGATCCCTGATCCTGGGGCCGACGATCACCCGGTTCCTCTGTGTCTAGGATCGAGAACTCGAGAGATCGAGGGCCCTAGAGGCCTAGACTATAAGCTAGTTCCTTCCTCTCGTGCATTGCATCGGCGGAATCTGAATCCTGCTCTCGTGCCCGTTTCTATTTCTTCTCGCAATGCACAAACGGATGTATAAACATCCCTTGAACTGCAGTACTTACTTGGATCACTCTGATGCTTTCCGCTCGGTACTGACCTGTTTCTGCGCGACGCAGCCACACCAGCAGCCTTCTCCCTTGATCAGTATGTTAATCTCCTCTTTTGCTCAGAGCTCAGGCCACACAGAGATTCGCTGCCTCGGCGACTAATTGCGACCCTTAGTTTGCAGAATCATTTCAAGCAATTGTGCACCCAAATTACCAAGAGGAAACAGCATATCCAACGCGTATGAAACCAAAAGAGAAACAGAAAATATCCAGGATCAAAACTTATCTACGGCAAAGTACGCACGCATGCATGGATGTTTGGACGGAATAAACCGGATAAGTAGTAGTAGTATTACCTCATTGGTTTTCAGTAATAATAATTGAAAAAAGCTTATGCCCAGACAAGTAGTACTAGCTGTTTGTTTGCATGCCCCCAGTGCCCGGACAAATCAATTTCCCTCTAAAGTTTCTTCCACTCTTAATAAAAGTTCACTTGAGATGTACGTGGATGAGGTCATGTAGCCTGTATCAGGTGGGGCATTATGTTGCACGCCAATTCGACATTTCAGAAACAAAAGTTTTAAATCGTGAGATAAGATAACAATCGACATTACTAAACGGTTTAGCATATCATCATCTTACAGAAAAAATTACTAGTAGTAGCAAGTGGTAATTCATTCGCAAAAATGGTAATTAACCAAACTAAAACCATTAAACATAGAGTAACAGCATAGTGATCTCATGATCTCCACAAAGTTTCGCAGATTAGCAGCAAAAGAACAGCGCAAACTAATTTAGCCTCAAATGCCCCAAGAACTGGTTGATGGCTGAACGATCTCAGACTAAGAGCAGAAACTGCTAAAACCCTCCACGCGCGCGATCAAACCCGTCGATCTACAGCTTCAGTGATAGGTCCAGCGGCGGTGCGCAGCCACCGTCGGACGAGGAGGAGAAGGGCGTCCAGCGCGTCGTCGCGAACTCGGACTCGTCGGGGCCGACGCCGCCGGCGTGGTTGGTGCTCGTCGGGAAGAACTCGATCTCCCTCACCTCCTTCTTCCCCTCCCGTGCCAAGAACCCTTCTCCCTTCTCCTGCATCCATTGACGCCAACACCTTGGTGAGTTACATTTAACAAGATGATTGCAAGCGCCAAGCTTGCAAGTGTGTATGCATGTGCACACTTGCATCATTTGCATGTACCTTACGAGCGCTGGCCATGGCGGCAGCGAGATCGTAGATGGAGTAGTCTGGCATGGTGGTGTTGGTGGCGGCGGCAGGGGTCCGTGATCCTCTCTCTGTCAAGGCCCTCATCGTCTTTGGAGGCGTAAATCAAGAAGCGCATGGGCACAGAGGCGCGTAGGAAGGAAGACAAGATGAGCACAATGAGAGCACAATTATTACATCACAAGAAAATGGATCAGATAGAGAATCTGGCCTAGAAGGTTCTAGAATGTTCGTAGCCTACCTTGGAGCAGAGGTCGCAGCGGTGGCCTGCGTGGAGGCAGGAGGCGGAAGAGGACGCTGGACGCCAGATGGTGCTTTGGCTTGAAGGGTGCTCTGGCGCCGGCAGCTGATGCCGGTGGCCGGAGCCGGCGCTGCCCACCGGGACGAAGCCCCCCATGCGGCCCCAGCGATCCATGAAGTACTGCTGCTCCGGCGCCACGCTCTGGCCGCCGGCCGAGTGCGACTGGACGTAGCAGACGGGAGCCGGCGGCGCCGGAGGGGCTGGCGGGGACGGCTGGACCAGAAGAGGCGAGTAGTAGCGCGAGCCGGTGGTGGCGTCGAACATCGGCAGGTGGTCATGGTGGTGGCCGTGCAGGAGGACAGAGTTCCCCTGCACGTTGGTGGCGTCGACACCCATGGCGGCCGCGGCGTTGAGGTCCCGCAGCGGGTCTCCGCCGCAGCGCAGGCGCTCGAGCTCCGCCACGCCGAGGCCGCGTTGCGGGGGCTTCTTGGCCCCGCCGCCCGCCTGCTGCTTTCCCGACCCGACCCCGGCCGACGATGCCAGCCGCCGCAGCCGCGGCCGCGCCACCGCCTCGTTGAGCTCCGGCGCGACCAGCGGCGCCATCTCCGCCGCCGTCTCCTCCGGGGCGCTGAAGCCGAAGCCGGTGATGTCGGAGCCGGAGGACGCCTGCGCGTGCCAGGGGAAGTAGGGCGTGGTCGCCATGAGGAAGTAGGGTGCTGCACTAGTTGTTGTGGGGCGAACTGGCAAAGAGGGGCTGTCTCCTCCCAGGGTGCTGCGCGCTTTTATAGCGGTCTCAAGGAAGAAGCCGCCGGAGCTATGACAGACAAGTGGGACCTTCGTATTCTGTACGTATATGTCCATGTCCATGTACTCTTTGCGTTACGCTGTTGGTTTACGTGTCCGAATACTCGTATTCCTGCTGCCAAGTGGGCCCAGACAGTCTGCTCTTATCCGCCTCCATTTCTGTCGCGTAGCACTCCACCGGATCCAATCTTAGCCGTCCTTTTGATCTTCACACTATTTTTTTTATCTTCACCAGATTATCATGATGAGTCCTTTGGTTTTAGAGCTCCTTGGTAATTAGATCTTCTTGAAGAAATTTTTTGTCTGACTTCTGAAGAAGGCAAGAAACTGTTCATAGTTCTCAGTTCATTTGGTGACTAATAAATCTCGGACTAAAATATATAACTCCGTTAATTAGCAAAAGGGGAGGCAAAATCAAGTCATAATGACGACATGTAGATATAGGTCCAAATCCATAGTTGCAATGCAATGCATGCAATACCTTTGACCTGAAGGCTGACGCGACATGTTGTGCATCATTTGTGGATCACGAGAAAGGTCCATTAGGCTAGCCAGTGCCCTTCTGTTGGGACACACCATCGAAATCTTGCTTGATGAGACATCATGCTTGGCACAGATGAATCTTATTTCGATGTGATGGTTTTGCTAGTAAGAAACTTGTGTGTACATTGCACGCCGTCATACTTATGGTAGATTTCTTTTTTCAAACAAACTTATGGTAGATTTGGGTTGTACAGTTTCATTTTTTCAAAAGAAAAAGAAAAGAAGAGCATGCATGGATCCCTTCTTTTTGGTTCGGAAAAGGGGGAATTAAAAAGAGGAAGTGGCGAAGCTTAATTTGGCCTGTCAGAAAGAGTAGACCAACAGTTCATTTAAAAGGGGAGGATCTGTTTCAGCGACCGCTTGATGCTTTCTTCCTGCATGAAGCCATGCACACATTGTACTTCAAGGTCTGCCCATTTGGATCCTACCTTGCAGAAAATGATTGGGTCTATAAACATCTGTAATCCTACTACAGTGATATAATTGAGAGAGAGACAGAGAGATGGGGAGAAATGCCTTGCAGCCTTCTAGTACAAAGATGCCTCCAGCATTTCTTGTTGTGTGGGGCATGCAACAGTGAGACATCCAAGATATGCCGCGTCTTCTTCAGATCAATGCTGAAGATTCAGGTTGTAATGCTATACACATATCAGATTTGCCTACTCTTTTCTGCTGTTTAGCTCCTCCATCTGCTTTATTTCATTTGCACACTAGCACAAATTTGATATTATAGGCCAAAAACATCACAGAAGGATGGGACAGTTAATCCACAGGTTCAGCCCTACGAAAAAGTTGCCAAAAATGCAGATACACAAAGCATAGATACGCATAATGAGTAGTATTTTTTTTTGAGGAATAATGAGTAGTATTTTAGTAGAGCTACAAAACTTCGCCTCAAGTTGTTTGGTAGTGGTTACAAAAGATCAAGTGCAGTGCAGAATAGCCTTTTGGCAAGCCCTAGGTGATAGAGGGCAAAGAGGAGCTAAAGCTACTTTTGCACTGGCCAGCTTCCTCTCCCAGTCAGTCCCGCCTGAGCCTGTATTTGTCGCAGCTAGCAAAAGCAGAGCCCAGAAGAGGTACAGGGAGGGTTAAAAGCACTGGACGCGATTGGTGGGAACTGGCACTGGCACGCACTGCTTTGCATGAATCCCCAGCACAGGCAGATCCACTGTATTTGTCGCAGTTTGCAGGTCGCGATCTCCCTGGAAGGACCATGCATGCATGTCCACACAGAATTCGGAAATCCTACTGCAGTAGTAGGAGTAATCACCAAGGCTATGCACCCTGCATCATGCACCACGCATGCATTAGTTTCATGGAAAAGAGCAGATTAATTCAGGGCCAGGAAGAGGCAAGAAACGGGGAGGGAGCAGGGCAGGCTTTAGGTGGAGGCTACACCCAGCAGGTCCAGAGAGAAAAGCTAGATTTGACCCGACTGTGTGGGTTAATGATAAAAATAATCTCCCATAGAAATCAAAGCCAAAAATGAGTCTCCTGTCGCACTCGGGATCTGCGACCGTGCCCTACCGCAACACCAACTGGCCTGCCGCATCCTCCGCCCGCGTGAGGTGCCTGCCGCACCCCCCACCCACGCGAGGTGGCTCCATGCGCGCCAACAACCCTAAAAATCTTGAAATCTGTGCTCCTCAAAATCCCCACAGTTAAGAATCTGTACGTAAGAATCCCACAGTGTTTACGCTGTTGTGATTAGATCTGGCCATGTCTTATCGTATCGGAACTGTTGAAGCATCCGAGAGCTGTCGTTTTAAACTCAGCATTGTGCCGCTCTCACCATCCCATTTGCTGCGTGCTCCCATTCTCCCATTCTCGTGCCTCTCATTCTATTTAAACCACGCTCTCGCTTCCTCACATCTCATCCTGCACAGCTCCAACCGTAGCGTAAATTCTCTCGGCTGCCCATTGTTCCTCCCTCGCATGCATAGAAGAAGTAAGAAAACCGGGAAGATAAGAAGTGGATTTTGAAGCTTTGGAAAGTGCAGTCAATAGACGAAGAAGTAGAAGAAGTTGTAGATCTTGTCTAATTCTTAAAACGCAGGTGATTTTTGTCTTGCTATTATTATAGTTAGATATGAAATTCTAGTTAAAGTTGTGACATTGTTATTTCATGTCAGTATTATAAGAGATATGAAAGTTCTTAATATTTGAATTAGCAACTTTTATCTTTCTTTATTAAAGTTATGACATTATTATGTTATGTCACTCATGTTAAAATATTATAGGAATGGCTTCATCTAGTGATGACATGCCGAAGGATAAGATGAGGGCTAATGTGCCAAAAGGTTTAGAAGTTCCTATTTGTTGGTGTCAAGATTGCTGCAGGCTTATGAAGTCCAAAGATATGTCGTACACCTTTGGAATGAGGTTCTTTATGTGTGCTAATTACGAACATGAGCCTACGAAGGTTGGCCCTTACGACCATCGTCCACGGGTAAAAGTCGCACATATCCGTATTTCTTACAACATGCCAAACTTTATCACGCATCACAAATGTTAACTGAACTTGCATGCAGTCTCCTCCACCTATATGTGACTACATACAATGGGTAGACAGTACTCAGTCGAAAAAAGATGAGGAACAACTAATGCGTGAGATGTCGTGGAGGCGGGAAGTGTTTGCACACCGCATGCACGAAGAAAAGGAAGATGAGAAGCAAAAGCGTTGGCAAGAGGTCCAACGCAACAAAAATAAGGAGGCGGAATATCGTGCTGCGGAGGCTCGAGAGGCAGAGAGGGCGAGGAAGCGTGAGGTGGCACGTCGCGTAAAGGGAGAAGGAGAAGAAGCTCACACAAGTCGTATGCGGAAGGAAAAATATCTGAAGTGCCCCGAGTAGACTCTTGTATTGGCTAATGTAGTGATTGTACTGCCAGCCCTGGTTTAGTAATTTTATTGTATCAGACTCTAAAATCGAATAAAAAACTATCCGAAACAACTAAACAATCAGAGCGATCAACGGCGTCTTCCCCTCTTGTGTCTAGGCGGCATGTGATCTGAGGGGAAAGTGAACTGTTCATGCCGCATCGGATTTGTCCGGAGGCCGTACTGGGGAGTCTCCTGAATCTCCTGAGTAGGTTCTGGTTGAGTAGGAATCTGGCTATGCTGAATCTCCTGTTGTCCAAATAATTTTTCTACCCAAACGTAGCCCGGGTCGTGGGACGAACCGGCCTCTTAAATTCCTCCTCGAACTAGGGACTGGTACTGAATTGTAGGTTGCATCCATGGGGTCTGGACAACAAAAGTGTCATTGTCCTATGGCGAATCAATGTAGTCCATTGTCTGAAAAATTAAGAAAGTATTATTGGAAAATTAATTTAAGATAGACCTGTAGTACAGAAGTACAAAAAATTTAAGATTACATACTCCCTAAGACCCCTGGGTCTGTTCTTCTGGTGAATCCATGTCGAACTACGTACGAAATTGATAATCACTTAGTAATTACTTTTTGTAACTCATCACTTCTATAATTTTGGTATGCAATAAATTAAGTGCACCTGAAGTCCTCGTGGACCTCGCGTGGACGACATTGGCTGTAGCGATGTGTCCGCACGTACCTCCGACTATAAAGGTTAGGAATAGGGTACATGCAAAATATCATACAGAAGATATATGGAAAACTTGACCTCAGTTAAAAAATACATACGTCTCGAGCTGCACCTCCCTCTGACGTCTGGCCTTGCTCGTGCGCCGAGTCGTACTATGTCAAACAAGTGAGCATTGCGTAGTACAAATAAATCGATGTAAACAAGTGAAATGAGTGTGCGTGCTAAATTTAGCGTACCTGCAATCCTCTACCAGCTCGCCTAGATGACATCCTGAAGAGTGAAGTGTCTCCACGCACCTTCGACTATTAAATGTTAGAAGTATGATTCAATTAATATCACACAGAGTATATGCAAAAAGGTAACCTCGAACATTTTAAATGGCATACGTCTTGACATCGTGAAACGGCACGTGTATCTACTGCCTCACTTGGTCGTGCGGACCTCAGCTCTGGCATGTTTAAAGCATGCAGTAGTATGTCGTCCGTCTGACCGCAACTCAAACTCTTAAGAATCCCTTTGGCATCCTCATACATATCCTTAATCTTCCGGTAAAGCGGATGGTCGCGATAACGGCCGGTGCGAAGTTCGGATGCTGCAGTATCGTGGATCCATAAGGCTCGATCAAACTGCATATAGAAGGATAGTTTTAGTCCTCGATGCCCATTTTTTATGAAATACATCACAATATTCATAAATATTACCGTGTCGTCGTGACGTGAAGCTCGGTACCGATCCATCCCCAACCGTAGCTGATCAGCATGTGTGATGGTTGCTCGTCTGTTGGGTGGAGGACACGTGAGCCTAGTTCGGGTCCTTGGGACGTACCACCGCATGTAGTTGTCGTACGTGCTCTCATCGTAATGCCTACATATAACATAATATATTAACTGACATGAAAGACATAACATATGTAAGCTGAGTGTCACAAATTATTTACCTTAGTTCTGGGATGACCTCTTGTGCAGCCAAGTTGTCCCACATTTTCTTCCACCGGTGTTGTGTCATTCTCCAAACGTCGTCCTTCCTGCCTTTCTTACCTCGCCTGTATTTGAAATACGAAAAGCACCGGTAAATATACTAAATTTGCAAGCACAAGTACAATAGTTGTGAACTTCGAAACGTACTCATGAATTTTTTTTGGAGAGTTCTCTGGTAGCTGCTGGGGCACTTCCTGGAATAGAGCAAATTGCCTCATGATGTGTTATGGTGCATACGGCCCTACCATGTTCGAGAATACTAGGTGACAAGTCGTCCTCCAGTAATGCACGTCCCTTCTACACTGGATGGACAAACCATGAGGTGCTACAGTAAACATATGGTCATTTTTTCATGGGAACCATATCACCCCCTTGTGGTCTATCATCTCGAACTCCTGATGGTACATTGGGTAGCAATGTGCCGACACGTCCCGAGCTCAGGCAAGAGTGGCACCTGTCCACCGAGTGCCCATAGTGGGCCCATCTATGACACTCTGCCCTATAGAATACGGGTGGATCGGTTCAAATATCTGGGGCCGTCCCACAAGGAAGTGCTCCCAAGACCACAACTGAAGTAAAGTATGGCAGACGCATAGTGTCGGCTCTTTGCCCTTCTTACGGGATATAGCATCACACAACCCCCTGTATGTAGCACAGAGTACTGCAGATCCCTAGATGTATTGGGGAGCGTCCCCTAGGGGGGCATCAGCCAAAGCCTCTGTAAGGTGGATGTAGCTTGGGTACACTATATGACCGTTCGAGTTGGGGAACATGAACCAACCAAAGAAATATAACAAATACGCAACCAAATGTGTCCTGACAACCTCCTCGTCAGCATCTACTGGGCATGTGTGAAACCTCCTAAGCCAATTCTTTGGGACACCCTGTGGAAGGTCTGCTTTCTCCGTTCTTGGAATCTCCGCACCAAATCTGGCAGCCAAGTGCTCCATCCAGTCAACTCTCCTAGGAGGTGGAACAATTGCGTCTCCGCTAATGGGCAACCCAGTGATCATGGAAATGTCTTGAAGAGCCACCGTCATCTCTCCCCAACGAAAGTGAAAAGTGTGAGTCTCCGGTCTCCACCTGTCCACAAGAGCAATCAGCAGAGATGCGTCCAAAGTGAAAGAGTGGATGCTCGAGATCATCCTTACGAATGGCAGAAGCCCAGTATCTCGAAGGAGTGGAACGAACCACTCGTCAAGGGGCCAGTGTGACCTCGGAACCCTTCGCAAGAACGTTGGTGGAACGTCGACATCAGTTCCCAGCCAAGAGTGGCATCGATGGTGATCATCGTAATAGTATTCTAGTAGTTCTGGTAGTGCAGCCATGTCCTGCAAAAAGAAATGTAGTGCTAATAAACAAACATTAAATTAGTGGGACTTGGACATGCACTGCATACAACTAAAACAAGCCCATATACTAGGTAATATTAAAACACTCCGAGTTCGGCATGCATTATAAATAAATAAACCAAGGCATTGCGTAAGCTAACAATACAAGAATCTGAGTTTAACATGAATAATACGTATGTAAAAACAGACCTTCAGAACTGCTAACATTACAACACTTTCAATTCTACATGACAATACGTACATAAAACACAGTGGCATTCTTGCAACATTTCATGACATATTGGTGAGAACAACCGTACATAACTAGTTACGGGTCGAAGCGCTTGGCTTGTTGGGGCAATCCTTCTTCCTGTGTCTAGCGCTCCTGCATATTGTACACGTGCGGGGTTCTCCAATTTGACTATCGTCCATGTCATTCTTGAACCGACTAGTATGTCGGCGACCCTTCTTTTTTTGCTTCAATGCTACATTCGGCACCCACTCAACTTGTCTAGGCCAGACATTCTTGTAACTCATATGAAGGCCATAGGAGTAGAACTCGCTGCTCCATGTCGCAAGCAGATGGTGAACATTGAAGTATGGTGAGACATACTGCTGGTAAGCCTGTTTTAGGTGTGCGCACGCCGTATACACATGCGAGCAAGGGTAGTGCAGAAGCTTTAGCTTGTTACCTGTGCATGCGCATACGGTAGCGTCAAGCTTGCATTCATCTTCTTGAAATTCTTCATAAGTTTCTTATTTCCGAACTTTCCAAAGAAATTGGTCGCTAGATGCCACATGCACCACCTGGATTCAAGATCGCTCCACCTGTACTCCTCAACAACAGTAATCTTGATTTTGTTAATTGCATTTAGAAGCCCAGCATTGCAATCAGTAATGAGGCATACATGAGGAATATCTCTGACAACTGACAGTTTCAGATTTATGAGAAACCACAGCCAACTATCTGAGTTCTCGCTCTCAACGATTGCATATGCAATGGGAAGCACTTGATCATTCGCATCGGCTACCATCGCTATTATTAATGTCCCCTTGTACTTTCCCGTGAGGAATGTACCATCCATTGACAGTATGGGACGACAGTATTTGAATGCCTTGATGGTTTGACTGAAGGCTCATAATACACGATCAAGTATGAACTAACTAGGTACTCCATCATGATGTGGCCTGTCAAACTTGTTTATGTAAGTGCCAGGGTTTGTTTCCGCTATCTGATGCAGCAACCTGGGGACAAAGTTATACCCCTCCTTGAATGTCCCGAACATTCTCTTGATCACCTTCTGTTTGACACGTCTGACCATGCTGTAGCCGACCGGAAAACCTATTTCGTCGGCCACTGTCGCCATCAATGCTTTTGGCCCTACCGAGATATCTTGCGATACTACGTGGTGCACTTTTTTAGCCACATACGTAGCACTCACGTTACACTGGTTTGTCAATGACTCAGATAGCTCGTATGTGTGGTCTATCAAGACTGTTATCTCAAAATCTGTAGAAAGGCCCACGTGCTGGTTTGCACGGATTCTTGCTGGACAATTAGGTTGTGTGCATACAACCTTCGGACATTGAGGATTTGACTTTTTTTATTTGTATTCACGACTTATGGAGACAACATACTTCATAATGGCGGTCTTCGCTGCCTGCTTCGTTGGAAATCGTTGGCCAACCATGAGAGTGCTCTCATCAAAACCCCAGCGCGAATTGACGTCACGTGAGATCACAAGGTTCTGTATTGTCAATTCATCCATTTCCTCCGTAGTAACTTTTTCAGCACCGCCTCCAGCATCACCTCCATCCTCCTCACTACCATTAGATTCTTGCTTGCCCTTTTCATCCGAATCCAACTCGTTCGGCATGGTTGGTAAGATTTCGAATAAGTCTACACGAGCGCACCAGAATGGACCTGCGTCTTCGTTACTGACTAACTGTCCTTCTTCTTCATGTGTGGGGTTGTCCTCTGTCTCCGCCAGCACTATTTCATGACTTCCTTCTGTGGTGGCAAGCTATAACTCAAGTGTTGCACTACAGCCTTCATCACGATCAACAAATTGAACATACACCATTGGACGACCGTACAACGCGGCTCCAGGAGTGCTGACAAGCCTCATGTACCCAGCCCATGACACATTGCCGGTGACCTTGTGTAGCTCCCATAGGGGGTCCGATGACCCCTCACTGTGAGCTGTACATGTCACTGCCTCAATGACAGTCTTCTTACGTGTTGTCTCCCAATCAAACTCCTGATGTATGCACCTCCTTAGGTCAGACATACTAATCTTCACCAAACTTTCTATTCGTGCAACCTTAAACTAGCATTGTAACAGATCGAGCCCGTAAGGCCCGTCCCGTATTACATTGCCTCCGTAAAACACTAACAATTCATTCATTGTACCTACGTATGCATAAAACATAGATTGCATATATTATTATCATTTTTAGTATAATAAATCTAATACTAATACAATTCCGTATGACATATAGTAATAATATATTTAAAAAATATCGCTACTACAGTACTGCAACAGTGACATCTACAGTAGAGCGACAGTGACATCTACAGTGATATCTGCAGTGACATCTACAATGACATTTGCAGTGACATTTGCAGTACTGCAACAGTGACATCTACGTGACATCTACAGTACTACGACAGCGACATCTACAGTACAATGCATTTCTGCTCTGACGTGTAATGCACGTACTATTTACTAGTATTATCAAACGTAATTCCTTAGTCAAATATTTTTAAAAATTTCCACTGCATAAATTAATTTTTAGTACAATATTTCATGCTTTCGATTTCTAACATTATGTTTCTCAGTTTTACAGTGTAATAAATATTAGTAAACGAAAAATGTATATTATTTCATAGATGCACTTATTAAAATATAGCAGTCCGCATGCACAATTGTTTGCATACAGAATTTTATTACCTCAACCAGCGGTTCACCGCTAAATCAACGAATCTTCCAATTGCAGCACAAATATGATCAACAATCCACCCTTCAAGCCATCATCATATCAATATGTACTCCACTTACTACATTATGAATGATAACATTGTGTTTAAAATTTATAACACTGTACAAACATACTAAATAGTTAATTATTCCCTAATTAACTCTTTTTTTCAACATAAAATAAATGATGACTACCAATACTAATATAGATAACTTGAATTAACTAATTAATTATTACGTAATATAAATATTATTATTTGCGGTCCACAAATTAAACTAACATCATCATATCAATTCTTCCTCATATCACATTTAACACGTACAATATCAGTGTCACATCCTATTTCTCACTGCCCGAACAACTCACCAGTAAGTTCCATGTGAATTCTTTTACCTCAGTTTGCGCATGTAGACTTCATTTATGTTTCCTTCGAATGTTACAGCCGCTAATTTGAACTCCAAATCATTCTTAAATCTCCCACCCTTAAAGGTATCATCATATCAATATATTATCCGGTCTCTGCATCACGAATAACAAAATTATGTTCAAATTTATACCACTGTAAATATATACTAAACATTGTATACATCCTGCCAATTAATATTTTTGTCCCAGAAAAAAATCTAAAACATATATGACATACAGCAAAGAAAATAACATGCTAATTTTCGACTAACCAAACAACTAATCAGCAACTTGCATGCGAAATTTTCTTACCTCTACTTGTACATCTTGATTTGATTTATTTTTCTTCAACTACTGCAGCTAATGATTTCAGATCCAAAATCTATAAAAATCTCTCCAAAGTTCTAACTTCTCTTCTTGTTCTTCTCTACTGCTCACCTGGGAAGCGCAAGAATGCTAGGAGGAAGAGGTAAGGAATGAGAAGGCGACGGTGAGCTGCACCACGTCTCTGGTTATAAAGACTGGAGAGCATCGGATGCTCTGGTCTAATCGCAACAGGGAGAAAAAATCATGTGAATAAATGTGAGAGGAAGCTAAATGCATCAGGAAACTAATTGGAATGTCGGAAGGACAGAAAATGATAGCGCATGGATTTTGAGGAGCATGGATTTCGAGATTTTTGGGCTGTTGGCACGTATGACCACCTCGCGCGGGTGGGGGTGCGGCAGGCCAGTTGGGGGCGTGGCAGGGCACGGTCGCAGGTCCCGGGCGCGGCAGGAGGCTTATTTTTTGTTTTAATTTCTGTGGGGGGCTATTTTTGTCATTGACCCGCGTAGGGAGGCCAAATCTGGCTTTTCTCGTGCAGGAGGTCAGGTACTTTGTAATGGGCATGGTATCACACACATATCAGCTTATATATGGAGGCGGGTACTTGCATGGGAAGAGGAAGATCGGATGTATCTAAACTGGGATTGGCTAGCTCCGCACCCAGCCGCGCGCGCACTATCATTTCACCCCTGCCTGCCGCGGCAGCATGCACGCGGCCCGGCCGGCTGGAATGCCGTTTGCGGCAGCAGCAGCGTGCCGCGCGCCGTGCGTGGCAGTGGCATTGGTCATACGTACGCGCTAGCTAGCTGTGCCGCTCGATCGCCGCCTGCCCTGCCCCGGAGATGCTCCTCGCCTCAGTAGCAGCTTGTACGTACGATACTGCTGCTGCTGCTGCTGCGTGGTGTGCGCTTTAGCTTGGTCCCCCTGGCTAGCTGCTACGGCGAGGGGGGAGAGGGAGAGGGAGAGGGAGATAAAGTTTTGCTTTCGTCTCTGGAGAGGTCGAAAGGCTTTGGTTAAGTGCAGGGAGAAACATGTGGCTAGCTACCTGTTGCAACGTTCGAGTTCTTACTGTTCATCTACGGTTCTTCAGCTTTTTTTTTGTAAGTAGTGACGTGTTAAAGGAGCGAGTGTTGAGTAACCTTGGCAATTTGGTAATATGTATGAGACCGAATGAAGATGCAGCGGCGTGCCAGTAGGGGGCCGAGCCGCTGAAATAAATATGATTCCTGATGTTTACATGGGTAGCTGCATATCATGCATGCCTGTCGAAAGAGATAGAGG
Source organism: Stipa capillata (assembly GCA_019208055.1). Taxonomy (NCBI): domain Eukaryota; kingdom Viridiplantae; phylum Streptophyta; class Magnoliopsida; order Poales; family Poaceae; genus Stipa; species Stipa capillata. The sequence continues at coordinate 163,006 of JAGXJF010002771.1, forward strand.
ACCCTACACAAAATTATGACACTGTTCCTGGTGTGAATGCGATAGTTACTGGCCGAGTGAGACACTGACGAGGCTCAGCGCGCGCACTGAAGAAGTACTCGATCGAGAGAGATATCTGCAGAAAAATCTTCCCCGATAGAAGAAACCGCATCCATCACATTGATCTGGTGCTGGACTCGACCGCAGGGAGCCAATATGGTAGCGGTGCAATGGGTGATCACATTGTATCACCGTTTAATGTACAAGCAAGACGAGACGAGTTCACCGGGTTCTGAATTTTCAGGCCTGATATGGTGTACCTGAAAGCAAACAGGCAACACTGAAAAAGAAGCAACTTCCCCTCAAAAGAAGAAGAAGAAGAAGAAGAAGAAGAGGCTGCAATCACTTGTGCCGAGTCGTGCGTTGCACCCGGCGCGTTGAATGCTCGATCGCCGTTTCACGGCCAATATATCGAAAACCAACGGAGTAGTAACTCATCAGTAATTAGCCTTAAAAAAAAAGCTCGTCAGTACTCTGCGCGCGCAATGGCAGCAACAAACCGCGCCGTGGCCGCGCTTCTTCTAATCATGTTCATGGCGTCGGCCCTCGCGCAGGCATCGGCATCGGCCGCGGGCGCGGCGCACCTGGGCCGGACGCGGACGCGGACGCGGCCGTGGGCGGGTGCCGTGAGGGTGCGCTGCACGGAGGTGCACGGCATGGAGGCCGACCGGGGAGACGTGCGCCTCGGTGGCGCGGGGCTAGCTCGTGGCTCACCTACGCGTGGTTCCAGACCCTGAACCCCAACACGACCTGCCCCCTCTTCCCCGGCGAGTGGGTCTGCGTCCGCGGCACCGTCGTTGGTTGACCTGCAATGCATTCCTCCATCAGCCGATCATTCATCGTTCCAGCTTAGAACGGTCAATATAGTATGCGCATGAGTGTACGGTCAGAAGAACACGCACGCATTCCGTACGTTACGACTTACTAGTAGAACGGTGTGAGATTGGACTTGATCGATGAATCAATGAAAATGATGGATTATGTGAAATATATATATCGCTGCTTAATCGATCGCGATGTGGTTCTACAGATTCTTTTTCGATGCCGTATGGCACTTTTGTCCGTACAAGAGCCGTGCGTGTCTTTGGACAAGAAGGGGATGGGCATGACATGAGAGGACGGGTGCGATCGAGTAGTAGATGTGCTCCAGTTCACGGAAACCTCCACATGAATGCTAACAACGATGCAGGAAGTTGCATCGAAATTTCGTTTCGTTTCTCACCTGCCTATCCATTTTTCATCCGACTCGATCAGACAGAATTGAATGGTCACTAGATGCACCTATCCATTGCTTCACTAACTTAATTTTGAATTACAACCATAATTGTGTAAATGTTCGCAAAAAGATCATCCAGTAAACATGTATGTCTTCTTAGCGACAGGTCACAGAAGTAAGCCAAATGCTCATCTCCAAATTAAGCTACCCATAGCTAGCATCAGTACAAACACATAGATCACGTACCTGGAATAACTATTTTTTCTTTTTCTGGGGAGCTAATGGTCCCGTCTGCTAGTAGTACGTACCTCCTTTTTGGTGTGTATTTGATATTGCTTCTAGTAGTATCCATCTCCTTTTTATATTGCTGGTAGGATCTCTTTTAAGAAAACCTACCGAATCCAAGTGTCGCTTTCCTTGTAAATATAAAGCTTCAAAATTTTGAGTTAGGCTCCATTTTTATAGGCTAACAAATCTTCTAGTGTCACCTAAATTCAATTTTGTTAATTCTCTGAAAACTGATGAAGAACAAGTTAGATAATATTTCTGTATGATCTAGGAAAATTGCACCATCATCCATCTGCCTTGTAATAGCTAGTGGACTCCAATTCACCTAGATAGCATTTCTGTATGGTCTTGGAAAATCTTAGCTAGCTTTTGTATGTTTTGTCCTGTTTTCAAGTTCAAAATTCAAATTCACATTTTTAGATGGTTTTAAAGCCAATCGATGAATCAATGAAAGCAGTTCATCGATTGGCTTTAGGGCCGATTCTTGTTCGTCAATCTGTGCAATCAACTTTTAAAACTTTGTCACTAGCATATTTGAAAGCACTCCCTCCGGTTCACAAAAACGTAACGTTTTGAACAAGTGTATTTTAAATTTGTGACTATTTATATCTTTTCAAAAAATATTTACATACATGTAAATTATATATGTAGATTTGTCTTAAAAAGTATTGTTAGAACATCTAAATTTTATTATGTTTTATAACTATATTATAATATAAATTAGTGTTTAAAGATATATTTCGTAGATCATGTCTATATTAAAACGTCAATTTTTGTGTGTACCGTTAGGAGTAGCTAGATAGATTGACTATCTGATGCGTTTTTGTATGTCATAGCTTATTATGATTGAAGATCATTGGCGAAGTTTTCTGGTGAAAGCCGTAAGAAGTCAAAACATGTTTATACAGAGTAGTATTTTATAACTTTGTTATCTCTCTAGCAATTTTTAAATTTCTCATCATTGGACCGCCCGACACCTACCAGCTGGGCCATGAGTTGACTAATTTCAATCATTTCAACAGATTGTAGGAGTATATACAGACCGAATCTTTTAAAGGAAACATTAGCACAACCGCAATTAAATACTCCTACTCCGGTTCGCATGACTAATCATTAGCTCCACATAATCAAGTGGATCGTTCGGAGATCACTCGTTGATACTCTCTCTGTCTATAAATATAAATATATTTTTAAAATTTTATTTTTAACTAAAAATTTATTCAATAATAAGTAGATTATATGATACAAAATCGATACCATTGAAAAGTATTTTTTAATATGAATCAAACTATATCAATTTTATATCGTATAATCAATATATTATTAAATAAATTCTTGATTAAAGATAAATTTCTAAAAATATATATGTCTTACATCTATGAGAGGAAATAGTAGTTACTCGTATAATACGACTCCTATTTCCCTTTCTAACGCGTATACCGTGCAAGTATATTAAAATGGATCATTTGCTAACCATCCATGTGCAATTAAAGTGATCAAGTAGTACATATATTTGACTCAAAAAAAAGTAGTACATATACTTTGAGCGGTGAGGCCAGTGTGGTCATTTCATTACAGTACACTATGTGTACACGCGCCGTTGTCATATACTATGTGTACGGAACACTGAATCCACGCGCTACGCCGCTACCTGAGCTAGCTGTAAGGTAATCCATTCGCTTCACACGAGCTCTCTTCGCTTCCACAAGCTCATGCCCTCTGCCGCGCGATCCACGGCCTCGCCGGCGCCACAGCTGCACCGCCGCCATGTCGAGTGAGCTCTCCACGCGCTCGTCGCCTTCGTTGTTCTCCACCTCGCCTTCCGGCGACGCGCGGAGGGACCACGGAGAGATGCCGCCGCCGCGGGGCCCCGAAGTCGCCGAGAGGAGGGGCAGCGGCCACGGAGTCAAGCTCCGGCACCCGTGGCAGGGGAGGCGGCGGCAGCTGGGGCTGGGGCTCGCCGGGCCGTGGCGCCTCGGGGACACGTGGGCGCTGGACCCGCGCGCGAGGTGGGTCCGGGAGTGGAGTTGCGCCTACCTCCTGGCGTGCGCGGTGGGGCTCGTGGTGGACCCGCTCTTCCTGTACGCCGTATCGGTGAGCGGGCCGCTCATGTGCGTCTTTCTCGACGGCTGGCTCGCCGCCGCGGTCACCGCGCTCCGCTGCATGGTGGACGCCATGCACGCGTGGAACGTCGTGACGCAGCTCCGGGTCGCGCGGAAGCGGCGGGGCGTCGCGGACGAGGAGCAGGCCGCGGTGGAGGCGGAGGCGGACGCCGCGCGGAAACTCCCAGCGTACGCGCGATCGAGGAGAGGGATGGCGCTGGACTTCTTCGTCATCCTCCCCATCATGCAGGTGCACACAACTAATAATCTAGTACTATATGTATTATGTGCCATGCCGTGGCACCGGTTTTATACATGTTTCCTTGTTGTTTTGATCTGATGATGGCTATCATATTGAACTGCTACGAATCAAGAGTCGGAACGATTAAAAGAAAAACCTAGCGACTCCTAAGCCGTCCCTTGGCGACTCAGGTGGTGATCGTCGCCGCAAGCCTCTCGAAGCCCTCCACCAGTTCACCACCTCGACCTCATCGCCGCTACCGACGGTGGCTGCCGTCCAGCTAACGCGGCAGCAGGGAATCTCCATCGCAACCAAACACCTCCTTCCTCCTTATCTCCCTGCTCGCGCCCTGATTTGGACACGTTTTCACGTTGAGTTCTTGTACGCGTCGTCATGACAGGCCGTGGGCCAAAGTAGATCCGGACGTCCGCCGGTGGCTCGCGCTCTCCGGTGCTAGCTCTCAGGATTCTTCGTCCTTCCGATGGCGATTGCTCAAGGACACGAGGGTTGGCAACGGTGCGACTTCGTGACGGTGGTAGCAGGCAGCTGATTGGTTGATGGTTTGTTGTTGTTTCTTTAGCCGGCTACTTCAGGCCATGGGCATCGATAGAAAATTTTCCTCCCCCATGGCTATCTATTTCGGACTTGCGCCTTCCTTGACAGCATTTTTGTCTGTTGTTGTGGTACCTTACACGATGATTACGAGGACAAATTTGGTCTAGACCATGAATCTCTCGTGTTGTGTTGTAATTTTAGTGCTTGATTTTTCTGTATTTTTTGGTTTCTTGCTTCGGCAAAGGTTGTATTGCCCCTCGGGCTCTTTTGAGTAATATATTGCGGTGGTGATTTTCTCTCTCCCGGTGATTTCCTCGAAAAGAACCAGGAGTCGTCAATTGTGCCCGTTCTGATCCGTTAAAATGGACGTTGATTAAGTTTTCTTGAAAACTAGAGACGGTTTTTGCTGATTGATCAAAGAAATACGATGCAATTGATTTTCTGTTCCACCTTAATTTCAGCTTCTTGGTTTGGTTTTGCTAGGTAATTACCTTCACCATGTTGAGACAAAATTGCATGTGTTAACTTTATCTCTTTCTTGTTCGAATTATTGTTACTACGTGTGCGGATGTTGCTTATTGACTTTGTTTGTTGGTTCACATAAATATATGATGCATAATGAAGATGCAAAATTTGAAGGCGATTGCTTATCTCCCGACAATAATAGGGTGTCTCCCTTACGGTGTCTGATAGATGTGCAGATTAGTGTTTGGTTCATTCAAAGAATGGGGAAATTCGCGCATAAAAAATGATTCAGAAGGAAATCCACGTATATCTACGCACAGGTGAGTGCAGTCTCTATCAGCTGATCAGCTGGTAATTAGGACCCCATTTACGTGCCAGATTGGCACGTACATCCAAGTAGTTGGCACAGGCCACAGTTTGTAGCCTCCCAACTTGTACTGTCTTCTCATTGGCCGGCTGTACTGAGCCGGTGACACGGTATTATGATATCGCATATTCGCGTTATTCTGCTAGAACACACAAACATGCGGTCCTGCGTCCCAATCACATACTGCCATTTTGCAAGTCATAACACATACTTAGGACGATCGATGTACGTGCAGTCTGGCCGGTTGCGCTGACGAGCAGAGGTACGTAAGGCATGGGCGAATTCTGTTTCTGCCTGTCCGAACGGACTTTATTTAGAGCTCTTGCTATTTTACAATTGCCTAAGTCACTGTGAGATCTGCAACGGTATTCATGCTCTTCTATCACTTTCTTTAACCTCGTGAGCTCGCCGGAGTGGTTAGAGTTGCGAGGCAGACTTGCCGGTGATACGGGAGTGGTGATGGTGACGGAGCCGAGGAAGAAGTCCTCGCCGGAGTGATTAGGGTTGCGAGATGGAGCTGTCGACGATGTGGAAGTGCGGTGATGGAGCCGAGGGAGGAGACCGTGCACGGAGGGGTTAGCGATGCGGAGCCGAGAGTGGAGATCACGCGGGAGTGTTAGGGGTTATGTTGAGAGTGGTTAGGGTGGTGAGGCGGGTTCATTGGAGCTGGGGTTATGGAGGAGGTTTAGAGAGACGGCTTGAACCGGCAGTGGTGGCCGCTAGACATAATGGTGGCGGCAACCGCAGGAATCAAAGAAGAAAGGGGGTGCGGGGGGTCGAAGAAAGACACGGACCATTAAATCTAAAAATCCAATGGTTAAAAAAATGACAGTAATCTCTTATATACTAAAAGCAGAATACAACAGAAAAAATAGAGATAGGCTAGAAATTTCCACAAAAAAGCAAAACATCTAATCGTTAATTTGGTGGACCCTTTTATTATTAGTGGACTACAACCAATAGATCTTCATAACTGTACCCAAACAGATCGTAGCCGATAGATCTTCATAATTGCACCCAACCAGATCGTAGCCGATAGATCTTCATAACTATACATAAACAAATCACAGCCGATAGATCTTCATAACTGTACGTAAACATATTACAACCGATAGATCATCATAATTGTCTCTAAACATATCGCATCCGATAGATCATCATAACTATACCTAAATCTTACAATCTGAATTTTTATTTCCCGTACTAATCTAATATCACGCATACGGATAAAAAAATAAAGATAATTAAAAATATTTCCCGTACAATTGCGTGGGACACCGTGCTAGTTTAAAAAATAAAAAGACAAATGTGATATAGATGGACCTTTATTTGGCCGATTATGTGCTACTGGACGTGGCCTGCATGCCGAAATACGTTTTGCACCCATTGATGCGTACAAGTCACCGATTCCATCCGTCCCATGCATGTATCCCCAGTTCCGCATATAATTGCAGAGAGGTCCATATCAATTAATCTGCACGAAATTCATTCGCGCACGTGGCGCATTTTGCATTAGTATATGGAAGCCCCTCTCACCAGTCAGGGGAGCGCCCCCAGTCAGAGGAGTGCAAATTAAGCTCGTTGTTATGCCGCGAAAACCGCACACCAACCATTGCTGATCCTTCTTTTTGGTGTTATTCATCATGTCAATTGGTTTTGTGTCTTGTCGTGCAGATGTGCGGTGATTAATCTGGTAGGTGAAGTGATGGGCTCGATGTACCATGCATGCAGGTGGTGGTTTTGGTGGCTGCACCGGCGATGATACGGGCGGGGTCGACGACGGCGGTGATGACGGTGCTGCTGGTGGCGTTCCTGCTCGAGTACCTGCCCAAGATCTACCAGTCGGTCGTCTTCCTCCGGCGGATGCAGAACCAGTCCGGCTACATCTTCGGCACCATCTGGTGGGGCATCGCGCTAAACCTCATGGCCTACTTTGTCGCCGCCCATGTCAGTCCTCCCGTTCCTTTCCTCACCACACGCATGTGCATGTAAATCTTTCCATTATCTGAAAACACCCAGCAGCGGATGCCATTGTGGCTAGTGAGCATCCAACAGTCTGATTTTGCAATCTGTGTTTTTCAGGCAGTGGGTGCGTGCTGGTACTTGCTGGGGGTGCAGCGGGCCACCAAGTGCCTGAAGGAGCAGTGCGTCCTGTCCGGGCCGCCGGGGTGCGCGTCCGGGCCGGTGGCGTGCGCCGAGCCGCTGTATTACGGCGGCACCGTGGCGTCCATCGTCGGCGACAGGCTCGCCTGGGCCAAGGACGCCAAGGCCAGGAGTATGTGCCTCAGCAGCGGCGAGAACTACCAGTATGGAGCGTACAAGTGGACCGTCATGCTCGTGGCCAACACGAGCAGGCTGGAGAAGATACTGCTCCCCATCTTCTGGGGCCTCATGACACTCAGGTAAGGACCAAGGCGGGTTCTTTGGGCTGTGTCAGTAGGAAAAATGTGGTGTGTTCGTCGTCGTTGATCGTTTCGTTTGTTGATGTGAATTTGTGCAGCACCTTTGGGAATCTGGAGAGCACGACGGAGTGGCTGGAGATTGTGTTCAACATAATCACCATCACCGGGGGGTTGATACTTGTCACCATGCTCATAGGAAACATCAAGGTAAAATTAAGCAGTTTCATGGGGAAAAAGGGAAGTTTCAGAGTTTGCAGGTGAAGCGTGCCTGTGTGGGTCGTTGCGTGTTGCTGATATTTGGTTTGCGCAACGCGGTCGCTTACAACGTGCATGGCAGGTGTTCCTGAACGCGACGACGTCCAAGAAGCAGGCGATGCACACGCGGCTGCGGAGCGTGGAGTGGTGGATGAAGCGCAAGAATCTGCCGCAGAGCTTCCGACACCGGATGCAGCAGTTCGAGCGGCAGCGGTGGGCGGCCACCCGCGGCGTCGACGAGTGCCAGATCGTCCGCGACCTCCCCGAGGGGCTCCGCCGGGACATCAAGTACCACCTCTGCCTCGACCTCGTCCGCCAGGTGCCGCTGTTCCAGCACATGGATGACCTCGTCCTGGAGAACATGTGCGACAGGGTCAAGTCCCTCATCTTCCCCAAGGAGAAACCGTAAGTTTCAGTCGATGGAGAAATCAATGATGTACAACACTAGCACGTAGTGATCAATCTAAGTTCTGAAGCTGTTGTTTTGTGCTGTGGCATCTGTGTGTTTGTGCAGATCGTGAGAGAAGGGGACCTGGTGCAGAGGATGCTGTTCATCGTGCGGGGGCACCTGCAGTGCAGCCAGGTGCTGCGGACCGGCGGGACGAGCTGCTGCATGCTGGGGCCGGGCAACTTCAGCGGCGACGAGCTGTTGTCATGGTGTCTGCGGCGCCCGTTCCTGGAGCGGCTGCCGGCGTCGTCGTCGACGCTGGTGACGCTGGAGAGCACGGAAGTGTTCGGGCTGGAGGCGGCCGACGTCAAGTACGTGACGCAGCATTTCCGGTACACCTTCACCAACGAGAAGGTGCGGCGGAGCGCGCGGTACTACTCGCCCGGGTGGCGCACGTGGGCGGCCGTGGCCGTGCAGCTGGCCTGGCGCCGGTACAAGCACCGCAAGACGCTGGCGTCGCTCTCTTTCATCCGGCCGCGCCGGCCCCTGTCGCGGTGCTCGTCGATCGGCGAGGAGAAGCTCCGGCTGTACACCGCTATCCTCACCTCGCCCAAGCCCAACCAGGACGACGACTTCTAGCCTTAAACTGCACGTACATGAGGAGCTCTCGCCTCTCGGCTCTTTAAGGCTGTCAGTGCGCAGGACATGGATGCCGTGCGCTGCTGAGGGCGTTGTTCTACAGCGAAGAAGTGAGTTGCAGTCAGGAATGGTTGAACTGGTGGATCTCGTGTCTACCAGCGGTCCGGATATCTGTAAACGTATATGCTACTAAAAGCTCCTGTGGATCCGTTGACAACACAAGTCGTTGTAGTATAGTGGTAAGTATTCCCGCCTGTCACGCGGGTGACCCGGGTTCGATCCCCGGCAACGGCGTTTTACGCTTTTGCAGTACCAGAGTAACGCACCGAGCATCCATTTTGGCCTGACGCGATCTTTTTAGGCGTGCGCGTCGCGGCCGGCATACGAATCGGCAAAGACGCTGGCCCAGCCGAACTGGCAGGTGCGGTGTGCCTGCGGACGGCGCCGACTGCCGAATGCCGAGCACCCGGCCAGCCACCGTCTCTTTCCTCACTCCAAATCACGTGCACCTCTAGGCCCATCCGCCCCTCCAATACACTCACACACCAGGACATCACCACACCACGATCCAATCCTCACTCGCTTTCCTCTCCACCCACAGCAAGCCAGAACCCCACGAACCTCGTCCGAATCGCCAGCCACGGAGCGCCCGGCTCCCCGCCGCGTCCCCCGGCTCTTCCCCTCTCCGGTACTTCCCTCCTCCCGACCTCACCGCCCGCCCTCTCCGGTTCCTCGCAGATCCGCGCGGATCTCTGCAACCTTGTGCTGCTTGCTAGCAGGTGAGAGGATTGCTAGCTTCTTTTCTTCCCTCTTTCTGTACGGGCATTCCAGCTAGTGGTTAATGCCATATTGCTGAGATGGCTGCTCGCATTTGGGGAAGGATTGAATTGAGGAATGGTTGAGCTCAGTTCCGGCCTTGATGGGAGCGTGGGGCAGGTGTTGGGTAGATGAGCTTTACGTGCATATGCAGATTGGTTTATAGGTCTGTTGGTGTTGCCATTATTGGGATCTGACGACGCTGTCCGAAGCGTACCTCTGAGGTTTGTTGCTAGCATTTATCAGCGTGTCATTGCGCAGTTGTGCCAGGGGGAACAAGGGGAGAGCTCAGGCTCTGTCTAAGATACTGTTTCATGTTGGGTGGATATGTTGTGGGAGATTTCACTTTAGGCGCTTGGCGTATTGAGATTTCGGTTAGAGTTTGAGCTTGTTGCCTGACGAGTGATTGTGACATGGTGACATGGACGGCCGGCATGCTGAGTTCCTATTTGATTACTGATGTAGTTGAAACTTGGAAGGCATTTCTAGATGCTCTGGCATCACAGCATTGCTAGACTTACTACTACCAGAGCTTATCATTTGTCATCCCAGATCGCTGCATACATTACTACAGTGACAGATGTTCAGGGCGGTGGTGTTGCTCCGAGCTACAGTTTTTTTCCTTTCAAAAAGGCCCGAGCTGCAAATTGAGAGTGCTAAGCTACCTCTCTGTGACTACTTTGTCTTGGATTAAGGGTTTAGGATACATTATAGACTACATATATTCCAAAATTCTTGCAAAAGGTGTCAGGCTTTTAGCAGACCTTGTTTTTGTTATCTTTGGTTCTTATTTCGGTTTATAGATTTGCATGAAGCAACAAAAGATAGGTGTGCTGTTGAGTAAATTATGCAAACCCCCAATTAATATTAGGATGCTTATGTTTGATCTCAATTAACTCTGTGCAGCTCTCATTTCTCCCATGACAAGTGAATTTTAGATGGTCCCATCAGTGCTGGGGATGTGAATTTCTGCAAGGGATAAGGGTTCACAGTGTAGTACTACATGATGGATGGTTCAACTGGTTCCTATGAGAAACATGTGAACGGAAAGCAAGTGCAAATTGTTGGTCCTCCCGGTCCTTCTAGTCTGAATAATGGACCAAGACACTGTCCGTTGACTCCAATGAGACGATGCCGTGGTGTATTGTGTTTGGTGATTATGCTGTTGACAGCATTTATGATGATGGTTTACCTAGCCCCTGTAACTACTTTTGTTGTACGGTTGTTCAGTCTGCATTATAGCAGAAAGTCGACATGCTTTCTGTTCGGGATGTGGTTAGCCATGTGGCCTTTTTTGTTTGAGAAATTAACAAGACCAGGTTTGTTTTCTCTGGTGAAAATGTGCCCCCAAAAGAGTGTGTCTTGTTGTTTGCTAACCACAGAACTGAGGTCGACTGGATGTACTTGTGGGATCTTGCATTGAGGAAAGGCCGTTTGCAGAGTATCAAGTACATCCTCAAGAAAAGCCTGATGAAGCTGCCTGTTTTTAACTGGGCATTCCACATTATTGAGTTTATCCCAGTAGAGCGGAATTGGGAGATTGATGAACCATTAATCCGAAGCAGGCTTTCACAATTGAAGAACCCCAACAATCCCCTTTGGCTGGCAGTTTTTCCTGAAGGCACTGATTATACGTAAGATCTATTCCCATTCAGTTTATTACTAAATGTTTGTATAACCCACCTGCATTTTTTGGGTGTGCATTCCAGCGTTTTAAAGCATTGTTGAATATTCACCTTCCATTCTTCCTTAAGATTTTTTTGGTAACACAATGATCCAGGCTCTAGATTTTGCATTTTTTTAAATCAAATTTTCGTATTGAACATACGTACTAATTGGTCTATTGCTTCTACAATAGTATTGTGCATCTGGAAAAATTGTGCTTTACTTCTTCCCTTTTTGTTGATATGGATGCTGATTCGCGCTAATATCTCAGTGAGAAGAAATGTATCAAAAGTCAAGAGTATGCGGCAGAGCATGGTTTGCCTATTCTGAAAAATGTCCTCCTTCCCAAGATAAAGGGTTTCAATTGCTGCCTGCAAGAGCTAAGGAGTTCCTTGGATGCTGGTAACTCTCTGTCTCACTCCATACTCTCCTTCAGAATTTTTTCACTTTCTGGAAGCCATTTTCTGGATGTTAGGATTTGTGCGTTTATCAGAAGTTAACACCTTACACTGGACTCCTTTGGTCTGTTCAAATTATTACTAGTCAGACCGACCTGTCTGCTTTACCCAAAAACTCTGTTAGTACTAGTTGTCAAACAACACTCCAAGTATGTGTAGCACTCAAATGTATTCTGGAAATTTTTCTGTAGCAGATGGAGCTAAAATCACACATGCCATTGACTTGCACTGTAAGATCTCAAGAATAGGCCTGGTGAATTCTGGACCATTGATTGTGACTTACTTGAATGAGCTATTTTGTAACATTAGTTGACTACGAACAGTTAGCAATATTTTGCTTTCAGGATTTGCTCTTTGGTTGCATGACTTGTAGCTTTCTGATTGATGCAGTTTATGATATCACGATTGCATATAAACATCGGCTACCAACTTTTCTGGATAACGTATATGGTATTGATCCTTCTGAAGTCCACATCCATTGTGAAATCATTCAAGTCTCTGACATACCCACATCAGAAGATGAAGTATCTGATTGGCTCATAGAGAGGTTTAGAGTGAAGGACGAACTTCTGTCTGACTTTTTGATACTAGGCCACTTCCCTAACGAAGGAACTGAAGGAGATCTGTCCACACTTAAGTGCGCTGCAAATTTTATAGCAGTGATTAGCACAACGAGCATCCTCATGTACTTAACCCTGTTTTCGTCTGTATGGTTCAAGATTTTCGTAGCATGTAGCAGCGCTTTACTTACGATTGCCACCTGCTACTCTATACATTTCCCCCAGCTAATATGTCGCCCGGAGGTTGGCTCCCATGCCAAGAAATCTTGAACGCATTGTTGTAACTTGTAAGTTGTAACTGAAAGCTGTGTATCAGCATTCAGCAGAAAGATATTCACGCCTATATGTAGCTTGTGCCATCACTATTTTCTATGTATATATGCTCAATGGAGTCTATCATTGGAAACTTCGGGTGTGTTTGGTTCAGCTGTGGATTCTGAAAAAGCTGCTGTGAGCTGTGAGTTGTGGGAAAGCAGGTGTGAGCTGAGAACTGTGGAAAAGCTAAAAGTTGTTTGGTTGGAGCAACTATGAAACTGTGGATTTGGTAGACATTGTCTGTAATGCCCATGAGGGCTTGAGAGACTGTACAATCTGAATCCTTTGAACTAACAATCAATCATGACATAGACCAATTCATAATTCATCATAATTCACAAACACAAACACAACATATATACTCACTGCATATATATATATATATTCATCATAACTCCATAGCAAGCAATCATCATAATTCACAAAAACAACATATATACTCACTGCATACACCAATTGTAAGAGGGAGGAATATGTTCTTCTTTGTCAATTGGTACTGGCTACTGCTACTAATTGATTCATAATTTTCCATAATATATTGTTCAATGGTGCAGCTCAAGGACATGGAGCTGAAGCTGTCAGGGCCGGTGCAGCTACTACTCTGGCAGATCTGGGAGGCGAGCTCACGTAGGAGGCGGGGAGGCAGCGCTCCGGCGGATCTTGGAGGGGAGCTCGCGGAGGCTGGCTACTCAGGTGCGTCGGCGGCTCGGGGAGGACCCGGTCAGGGACGCGCCGGGGAGGAGGTGGTCGGGGACGCGCCGAGGAGAAGGCGGTCGGGAGGCGCCGGGGAGGAGGCGAGCTCGCGGAGGAGGCGGCGAGGCGGCGCTCCGGCGGATCTTGGAGGGGAGCTCGCGGAGGCCGGCTACTCAGGTGCGTCGGTGGCTCGGGGAGCACCCAGTCAGAGACGCGCTGGGGAGGAAGTGGCCGGGGAGGCACTGCGTGGGGCCGTGAGGGCGGCTATCGGTGCGGGGACGGGGACGGGGACGGGAGGCGGAGCGACGATGGACGACGGCCGGAGGGGCGTCGCGCCACCGGAGGGCCGGTCGGAGGGATGGGGTGGCGGGAACCCTAGCCCTGTGCGTGTCCTTCGTTCTCCAGTTGATGCACGAGGAGGAGAGTTTGCTCGGGTGAGGGAGAAAAGGAGAGAAAAGAAGCCCAAACCGGTATAACTTACCAGTGACAGTGGGTAATTTTCACCAAAAGTTACCTCTCACCGCGATGGAAGCAGGGGTCGAGTAGCTATGCAAATTACACTGACAGAAGTAGGTGCGTTCGGAAAATCTAATGTGTTAAGAACCACCTTTGGTTGAGATTCTGCTTTTCCACAGCAGAAGTTGGTTTGAGAATCCAAACCAAACGCACCCTTCATCTGGTTCTACAGTTCGGCAGGTCCCTTTTATCTTGACTCTTGGCGCAGCGTGGCGTTGCCGCATTGCAACGTGCTACTGCTATGTGCTGGCCATTGCCATGCTTCTGGTTGGTCTGTTGCTTAGGAAAGCGTTGGACTGATGTGGTGCTGACGTGCTGTTCTTGTATGCATTATGAGCTGCTGATTGTGCGTCGGTTAGCATTAGGAAATGAAATGTTCTTGGGAGATAGTTTCATTTAGGTTGACTTGTTCGTCGCTGCAAGTTTCAACCAACATTGATAACTAGAATCGCCATACGCATGGACGCTGAGATGGGAGCATCACAAGAATTCTCAAGACACTGATCACCAGTTGCCATAAACACATGATGGCATCTTCAGTAAGAAAAGAAAGCAAACAACAGCTAGGTCGTTGTAGTATAGTGGTAAGTATTCCCGCCTGTCACGCGGGTGACCCGGGTTCGATCCCCGGCAACGGCGTAAAAAACTTTTTTTATTTATTTACATCGCGCCGCGCGGAGAAGCCACGCCACGGTAACGACTTCGGTTTCTCTTCTCCACCTCGGCAAAAGAAAACACGAGTCGTCGACGCGGCGAGCCACGAATCTGCACCAGCCGCCGAGGCGAGCGGCAGGTGTTTGTGTTGTGCTCCCGTTGAGTCGGCGAGGGCCGAGAGCTCCCTGCACGTAAGCACCGTGCGCGCGCGTCTGCGTGATGCCTGCGCCGCCTGAGAAATGAGGAACGTTAGATCTTGCGCGAAACCTCCCTCTCATCTGCGCCACGCACGCCTCCCTACCTTGTTGACCCGGCCAGACCGTCACCGGCTCCTTCGAGACCGCCGACCAGAAGCTCGTGCCCGGGTCGCTATCGACGACGGTGATGATGGCCGAGGAGGTTTGGCTGATGAGTCGGGACGACTGCACCACCGACGCGGTTGTCGGCCGGTCTCAGGGCTGCTACGTTCTCGCGCCGCCTTCGGAAGATTTGGCGGTCGGCTACGACGAAGAGGCGGTTCTTGGGGGCGGAGAGGCGGTGGCTTCCGAGGATGACAATGACGATGCTCGTCGACGTGCTCGTGCGAACGGTGCGCGGAGGTGCTGCTTTCGGATGGAGAAGAGGCGGAGTTCCAGGAGGAGGAGGGCGACGAGGTGTTCTACGACAGCGACGGCGAGGTGGACGTGCCGCTGAAGGTCGACATAGAAGCAGCCAGGGCGAGCAGCCGCGGCGGCGGACCGCTACTGCTGCTCCGCAGGGATTTCGTGCCCGAAGGGCGGTTTCTGCCGGGAGAGCCGCCGACCTCATGCGGGTCGCCGCCGTCGAGAGCCAGCAACGCGGCAAGCAGATCTTGGTGCTCTACCGCTATACCCGCTTCTCGATGGCAACGAAAAGGAGGAGAGGCGTGGAAGCGTGCAGGAGCACGAAGCTGCACCAGCTCAGGTTCACCGTCCCGCCGGCCGGCGACGCGGCGAGCTCGCTGCCATGGGCCGGCTCGTCGCTGGCCCCGCTACCCCGGTTGCTCCAGCAGGGAGCTCCAGGCCCTGTGGTCAAGCCTGGTCTCGGCAGTGAGCGTCCCGCCGCGAGCCACGCGCGTCCAGGTGATCGTCGACGTGGGCATCCTCCGGCGTGGGGACCGCAGGCCGAGGCGCATGGCGCACATGCGCTTCGCGCTGGAGGGCATGATGGCGGAGCCGTGGCCCGGGTACCACGTCGGCATGGAGCTGCACCTGCCGGAGCCGGTGCGTTGCTGTGCGGACGAAGGCGAAGCCGACGACGACAGCGAGCTGCTGGGGAGCGGCCTCGCCGCGTGGTCCGAGTGCTCCTTGCCTCATGTCTTCCATGGCGGATGCTTGGAGCTCAGCCTCAAGGAGAGCGAGATGTGCCCGATCTGCAGGCGCAAGCTGTCAGCTCCGCTAGATGAGCGCTAAGCACCAGACTGCATAAGGTTGTAGTACAAGTCTGGGAAATGTACCATTTTATTTTATGCAACATTGCAACTAGAACATTCTTTAGAATTTTGTTTCCATTTGAAAGATAGCATTCTTCAGATTGATGAATTATGTCAGTTCTCAGCTGTATTTGATTTGAAGATACCATTGTACGAAATCCTTGGGTTTAATCAAAGGAAAAATGTCTGTTGGATTATACAATTATGCATCAACTATTTTTTGGTTGAAAAGATGCATTGGTGTGCATCAGTTCAACTTTCAGACATGTGTGTCCTGCGCCGGCGCCGCTCTCTGCGCCTGCATGGATATCAAAACTGCTCATGGATATGTTGTAACAGTACACCGGAATCTTTCTCAATCGCCTCTCTTGTTTTTGGCGACATCGAGCTCTGGAATCTGGATCGCCCGGCGCATGCATGGTCACAGTGCTTCGTCAGCTCGGATTACTGGTCAAACGTGTTTGGCCTTTTGCACGTTGGTCTTGCTCCGGCAAAATTCCAATAGCAAAAGCAGAAGTATTTTTTAGATGAAAGCAGAAGTGTTGGTAGGAGAGACAATTGTGGAGAGTGGACATATCGAGGACAAATCAAGAGAGGGAGAAAACAAAATGATAAACTGGAGCCGGGATCTATACGTACGCACTGTACATTCATCCCCAGTACTTGCATTCACTATTTGTGACAGTTTTCTTGCGATTATGCACATAATCATATCACCCTTCTGGGAATCTTTCCAAGCAATCAGACTCTCCCGTTCTATTCCATCGATCGTGTTTACCTTTTATCTCTGGCATGATATTCAACACACGCCCATTAATCCTCGTTGTGTGTTGTCAGTAACCGGGTGATGGAATTTCAGGTAAGCTGAGCCCTGCCGCGTTCGAGAAGCACTCCGGGCGGGAGACGGCGGGGCGATGGCAGAACACGGTGTGGGTCATCGTCCACGGTGACAAGGTCGCTCTGCCGAAGACCGGCCTGCTCAAGTACTACAGGTCCCTCAAATCGGCCAACGGCTCCGGCAAAGGAGGCCGCAACGGACGGCGGCGCCCGTGCCACCGCGACGAGTTCGTCCGGTGCACCGGGTGTGGCAAGGAGAGGAGGTTCCGGCTCAGGACCAAGGACGAATGCCGGGCTCACCACGACGCCGCCGCGAAACGCGACTGGACATGGGCGGATTTCAACTTTTCTTTTGTGCAGTCATATATCAGGCGCACACATCACCACCCACACCCTCGCAAACGCGTCCCCTAAGCACACGCTTAGAACAGTCATATACGTCGTCTCAAATTTCACATCCATTAAAGTTCAGTGCTTCGTGCTACTAAGCCTTGCCGTAATTTGTGTAACGTGCCTGCACCACATGTATCTGACTGCGTCGTGTTGCTGTGTGAGGATGCAGGGTCACCTGCAACGAGGAGGAGGAGCGGGCGAGCCGGAAGGCGCTGCGGGGATGCTCGCGCGCCACGTCGTGCAAGGGGTGCGTCGAGTGCGTCTGCTTCGGGTGCGAGACCTGCCGCTTCGCCGGCTGCGGCTGCCAGCCCTGCGTCGATTTCTACCCAAACTCAAAGGCGTAGGGGATCAGCGATCTCGTCCTTGCCCCAACACCTTTCCTGATATATTTTTTCCCACTCTTGTTTAACCTGCTTAAACACTAAAAACGAATGCCGGTCGAGTCAGTGAAATGGTCAGTAGCATGCATGGCTACGTTAGATAATGTAGAATCCGCCCGTGGGAATGTTGATCGACCGGACATGCATGTCAGGTTCGTAGTGCTGGAGTTACCAGATTACGCATAAACTTTCTAAAACTGTACAAACCAGATTTTTGAACAGACACAAAAAAAATGATGTCGTTTCGGTGTCCAACATGCAACTTTGACCGTCACTTTTCATATGAGTATGTTAGTAAAAAAATTATAAATGTATGATAATATAAAATTTATTCTTGAAGCTGTTAAAATTGTTTTTGTTGAAAAATCATGCAGTTGTGACAACTCCATTAGTTTTCCCCACCTATACATGCATCTTTGTAA
This sequence comes from Stipa capillata, assembly GCA_019208055.1. NCBI lineage: Eukaryota > Viridiplantae > Streptophyta > Magnoliopsida > Poales > Poaceae > Stipa > Stipa capillata. The sequence goes on from JAGXJF010002771.1 coordinate 181,122, forward strand.
GAAAATGGTCAGTTCATTTTGCACTGAATAAACGCATTAGCCAAACACTAAAAAGAGTGACACTCAGCAAAATTGAAGTTGAAAATGCACTCTGAATCAGAAATCAAACTCAGAAGCTATGAAGTTCCAAAAGAAACACCTAGCTTTAAAATAAATTTCTGGCATTTAGTTTTGGTTTGGCAGATCCAACACAGTTCAATAATCACATATAGCTGCACACATAAACAGCACTTCTTATTTATTTCCACTGTTCAAAGCCTGATCTGAAACAGTTGAGCATTTGACTTTCAAATGATATGGTACGATAGATACACTTTGTCTCAATGCTTTTTTTCATGCGGCAATTTCAGAGGGTGAAATTAAAACACAAGATCAGGTAGATGTTGCCATGACAGCTTGATGACGGTTCAGAAAATAGCCAAGCAGATACAATAACAGTAACAGCATGATGAACTAGAATCCAACAGTACTAAATTAGTGTAAAACTGTGTAGATTATACATCTCCTAATGCCACACAGGAACTAATGCTATCACATGTGATGAACTGGAAGAAATGAACGATACATCATATATCAGATCAGATAATCAGGGCAATGGGTTGAGTCTATATGTACAATAAGAAAGAAACCAGCACAGATGCTCATGCTGGACACGTTTTGATTTTTGATATCAAACGGTAAAACATTTTTACGAAAACAGAAAAGCAATCATCAGTATACGGCATCCTATTGTTCCATGGAAGAATAGGGATATGAATACAGTACAGTTGCATTCAGAAAGATACGGAGGTAGCCATTTAACATAAATCAGACAAAAAGATAACAATATCCATGCAGAAATGCTGCAAGATCTTGGAAACAACATCCCCCTCCAGAAAACAACTGAATACATCAAGAGACTGAAAGAAATGGAACAGATTCTACATGAGCAAGGAACAAGAACACGATCTCACCTGAGAAAAAAAGCTCCTTCAGAGTCAGAAATTAGGATGCAGCAAACACAAGATACCTCAGCACCAATAGGTGGGACGTACTACAACAAACAACTTGCATATTACAGGAAACTGTTCACACCTCTCATTTGCGAATACATAGGAGCAGCATAGTCAATTTAAGACAAAGTTCATTCAACACAAGTCAAAATTACACCGGGGGTAAAGGTACCACCGTTAACTACTTGCGATGGCGGCCGCCACCACCTCTCCCTGGTGAATGCCGGCCGCCACCGCCTCTACCTGGTGAATGACGCCCCCCACGTTGCTGCAGCCTTCTGCCACGGAAGGACGAGTTCCCCTGATTAAACTGCCCAGAATTGAATTGTATAGGAGGCTGATCTCCATCTCCATGCGGTGATGGGAGGTGCCCATATCCTTGCGAGTTGGGAAATCCAGGAGGCTGATCTCCATCTCCATGCGGTGATGGGAGGTGCCCAAATCCTTGCATGTTGGGAAATCCAGGAGGCTGCCCTTGGTTGCCGGCCATGTGTGGAAGCTGACCAAAGTTGCCTTGCCCCATAGGCAATTGAGATGCTGGACCAAATGGATGATTTACCGGCAGTCCACCAAACGGCATTGGATTTGCAGGCATTCCATTCCCTGGCATAAACTGTGGTGGGGGCACAGGCATTCCATTCGCGAAGCCACCGAAATTCTGATTCTGGAAGTGTTGCTGGTATTGGTTGGCTCCAATAAGTATGCTCTGCATAATATTAGCTGCAAGAGCAGCTCCATCAACTCCCATGTTCGGGTGCAGTGGAGGCGGAAGCCTGCCAGGCCAAACCACATTAGGCTGCTGAGGTGAGAACTGTTGTGATGGATTGATGAAGCAACCGCCCATCTGATTTGCAAGCTGAACAGCTGATGGCATAGCATGATTCATTGAGATTGGTGGCAGCATTGTTGGTGCACTCATGGGAAAGTTTTGAGGGCCCGATGGACGTGTTGTGCTGTCAGCAACAGCAGGAGCCATATCTGAGTGGTGAAAATGATGCTGTGGTCGATGACCTGGTGCGGGTGCATTATGGGTCCTAGGTGGCATGTCCTTTCGGAATCCAGCACCCCTGGGCTGTGCCCTCTTCTTATCGCCAGAAAGTTTCTTAGACTCATGCTGCCTATTAGTTGGCCTTTTTGCCAGCCGTAGTGATCTTTTGTACTCAGCCTCCTTCTCATCATCAGAGAATTCAGGTTCATCTGTTTGTTCCTCGTCATGGTCCCCGGATTCATCATAGCCTTTAGCATATAGCTCCTTCACATTGAGGATATGATCTGCAAACTCCGCAACAAAAGAGACAGCAGTTCCTGAACTGATCCCAGCAGGAACTTCTTCCGCAGAGTTATACCGCACAAGGTAGTACGGGTTTTTTACAGGTCCAAATAATTCATCAACAATACCAAGTGGTATCCTGCTTTCAGTTATCCAGAGTATAGAACCCTCATTCAGGGGACTGTGTTGCACTGACCCTTCAACGATCACTCTCTCACCCATGATCTGGATGGAAAGCAAATAGGCTAACAGTCAGGATATGTATCTCATAGGAAATATACTGTGTATTTCATCAGTCCAAATAAGAAGCACCATCTATTTACAGAAATCTCAAACAACACACTGGAGAAGTATGCTACTAAAAATAATAGCTGCAGTAAACGAAATATATAACCACTATCATCTGTACACTTACAAATTCCAGCTACTAATACAGTAAAACATATCATTGAATACAAGTTCAAAAGATTTCTAGTTCTGATACACAAATTATCTACTGCTTTGAACACCTACATAACAGGAACTGATTCAATCTTCCTCAGATGTCACACAAAAAAGAATGGTATTTATAAAGTGCTGGAAACAAAAGAACAAAAAAAGGCAGCCTTGTTTCACAACAAATGAAAACAAAAGTTTAGATGAAAAGTAACGTTAAATACAAGACTTACAGCTGAAATTGTTCCTATTGGGAGTGTCTTATGATGTGGTTCCAACTGCGCTTCAATCTTTGGCACTGGAGGAAGTACCTGCAAGGTATATGACACATCTACTTTAGAATAGACATACAACAGGACTTTTACAAAATCGAGCATATTATGCTATACCCTTTGTATATCCTTGTAGCAATTCTATGTGTGGTTTTTGGAACTGAGTACAGAAGTTGTAGCAGCTGCAGAGCAACACATAATAGTTTGTCGATATACAGCTACAGATAGTGCAGGATTTTCCAAAGAACAAAATAGATACCTGTACATAAACTACTGTCTTGTACTAATTAGAAACCGAACTGTAACTCACTAGCAGGTGATTCACACCATGCTACATGCAAGAAAAGGCACCTATAATAAATAATGAGTGAAGATGCACAGCACAAGATACAACTCCATACCTCTACTTCATGTTTGGACTTGATAGGACCCTTCGGTGCTTCCTCATCGTCATCATCAATCCCAACCATCAACTCACCCTCTTCAAGGAGGGCCTCCATATCAGTAACACCACCATGTTTCTTGGCCCTCTGCTCTTCCTCGTCACTGCTCGACGAGGCTTCACTTGACTCCTCATCTTCCTCATCCTCGCTACTCTCCGACTCTTCATCCTTGGTCTCCTCCTCCCCCTTGCCACCTCCACCTTCCAATACCTCTTTCACAGAGACCGCAGAATTCATCTCAGCGTCAACAGAAGCTACAGTGCTCATCTCAGCATCAACCACTCTCTCCAAAACATCCCCTTTTACAGCCAAATCACAAATCCCCAACACTGGAAGCTGCTCCGACCCAAGCTGCTCACCCAATCCACCGGTCAGCATCACAGCCTCCTTCTTAACATCCAATTCGCCGCCGCAAGGAGCGCCAAACAGGCCGAACAACCCGTCCTTCTCCTGCAAAACCTCATCCGTCACGGGCTTCACACCAAATCCGCCGCTTCCGGACACGGAGCCATCCTCCGGGACCGGAATCCCAGCGTCGCAGCCGGTCGGCTCCCTCGCATCCGAAACCGCCTCCTCGCCGAGACCAAAGTTCTTGGCCAGCTCGCTCGCCATGGCCTGGTCGAAGTCGAGGAGCCACTCCTCGACGGGGTCGAAGCCGACGTCTGGGTCCGAGGGCGCGGGCGCGGGCGCGGGCGGGGGGGAGGGGGACGGGGGCCTAGGATGCCGTGCCATCGGTGGGTGGGGGTGGGCTAGGGTACTGGAGAGGCGGCGCCATGGTTTGCTTGCTTTATCTCTCGCTCTCCAGGGGTTTAGGGTTTTAGCTAGGTTGCTCGGTCGCGGCGGCTGGCTGCGCGGCGCGGGTATGGAGGAGAACGTGTAAGAGCTCGTTCACGGTTGGGGAAAGTGAAGTGTCATCGTTCACAAATCACGAGGGTACACGTCGGCACGAGCACGAATCTCCGCACTGGATTTATGTTTTGACAGTTTTGAGCGCAGGTTTGGGCTTGGGAGAACCGAGAGGAGACAGAGCGCGGAGCTCTGGCTGCCGGTCGATGGTGACGTGCAAGTGCAACCAGTGTTGGAGATCCGGTCGCCGGTGGATGGTGACGTGTAAGTACAACCACTGCTAGAGCTCTGACCGTCGATGGATGGCGACTTGCAAGTGTAACCACTACTGGAGCTCTGGTCGCCGTGGATGGTAACGTGCAAGTGTAACCACTATTGGAGCTCTGGTCATCGGTGGATGACAACGTGCAAGTGCAACCACTGCTGGAGCTTTAGCTGCCCGTGGATGGCGACGGACAAGTGCAACCACTACTGGAGCTCGTGAGATAGCTCTAAGACAATGATGAAAAGTTACCTTAGCAACCTAACGACAAGAATCTACACTCATCATATATTACTGCCGGTGGCGGCAAGTTGGGATCCAAACGTGGTGAGTTGGCCACCGTGGTGGCCTTGCCCGACCAAGAAGGTTTCGAGCATTAATAGTGCCCACATCAGATGTCTCTTACCTGCTGCGTCACTCAAGACTGCTTGAAGTAGAGATGAGGCGAAGAGAATATATCATCTCTTGTGCAAAATACAAGTGCAAAATACAACGTGGAACCACAAACAAAACTGTAAGGGGAAAGTGTCTGACCCAAGAAGTAGTCTTCGGGCATGTTTGATTGAAGTCTAAAAATACCTAAACATGCTAAACTTTTTTGCTAACATGGCTAACTTATGGCCAAAGAAAAATAGAGCTATATTAAATTAAAGAAATGAGCGTATGACACCTACGCCATGGGGCTAAGAAAGCGTGGCAAACCAGAGTTGTGAAAGTGAACATAACACTAGCCAAACTAAAATCAAATTTTTGCCAGAGTTGTGGGAGTGAACATGACACTAGCCAAACTTTAGTCAAGTTGTGGCAAACTGTGACCTCTAACCAAACACCCTCTTAGAATGAGGTTAGGTGGTATCCATGATAACCGATACATATTAACAAAACCTATGGTAGCTTCACAAAGCTACCTTTTTGAAATATAAAGTTCTATTATAGTCATGCTTCATTTGGGCACAGATGAATAAAAGCATAGTTTATTCTATCGAAACCAAAAGCGGGCCTTGCACCATAAGAATAAAAGCAGTGGATATAACCACATATGAAATTAATTCACTGAAAATGACAAAAGATAACCAACTGGTCTGATATTAACAGGTCACCTGCCCAATGAAAGGTGAAAGTAAAACAGAAGTGCTCATGTATCATGCAAGTTAATCGTCTTAGCTGACAAACACAGCAGGCTGCATCCATGTTGCAAAGAAATAAACCAAGTAATTCACCCCCCACGCATATGCAGATATATTCCACCAAGAATATGAATTAATTCTCCCTACCAATCACATCTAAAACCATGGCAACACATGGAAACCACAACTTAAAGTATCCATACAAGAAGGTTTCATATATTAGTATTAACAGAAGAGCAAAAAAATATAGCTGTATGCTTTCGATGCTTTCGATGATCCAAAACAGCAAGCTGCAGCGATGTACGAGACACCATGCCCAATCGGCAAATCCTGTTTCTTTCCACAAACGACCTGGCTATAATTTGGCTGCAGCTTTTTTCATTAGAACGCAGAACTCAGAGCACTACGTGCTGCCTGTTGCTTCATCTCTGCGGCTTTTCCACTTCCACGGAAGTACATGTATACTTGCTGCATGTTGAGTGAGAGTTCAATGATCAAGAGATGGGAACAATATTATAATTTTCGTTCCAGAGATAAAATAAAAAATTATTGATAATTCGTAGCAAGGTAAGGATCTCCAAGTTATGACTATCTGTATGACTATCTGTTTAATACAAATCGAACATTCCATTCTATGAGGATATATATGCAAATTGTCGCCAATGAATTCCATGCAAAGCTACCCATCAGTAAGAAAGGAACAAAGGGTCAACAGTCCGTAATCATAAACTCGTAAAAGGATGAGAACCAAACCATTCATTTGGCTTTTGGCTGTTAACTAGTCAAGCGGCCAACCCATTGTCATGATTGGAAGAGAGACAAAACAGTTAATATGTAATAGGCCATATGCAGACTAAGATCTTCAAATAAAAAAGGTTGAAGATTCAACCATCCAAAAAATAAGAGGGAAATGAAACCCACCTGAATGACACCTATGCTCAGAAGTGATTCAAGGCAGAACAACCCAAATCCAACAAAGTAAAATATCTGCCAGATGAAAATGCCAAAAAAAAATGTATATCAGTAAGGGATAAATAAGACTTGCAGATTCAGTATATGACTTTCGAAGGCACTGATGTTCGATCTACTAAGCAGTCCTAAGAACCAAGCCAAAGCAAAGTATCAGATGCTCATGTGTGTGAGAAATGCTCATATGCGTGTGAAGTATAATGCAAGAAGTCTGTTACAAAATACAAGGATTTCTTGTCCAGGCAGTGGACTCTGTGCTATGGCCTATGGAAGCATCATGCAGCTCATCCATTGGGAAAAAATATATTAGAACATGAACTGAATAAGAGGAAGATGTGACCATATAAACAAATTTAGTCCTAGCCATAGCATGCCAAACATGATAGCCCCATACTTGGTTAAACGCTGCAATGTATACTTACCCCCACAATAGCACTCTTGCCTATCACATCAATGGCAGGCAAAATCCCACTACAGCAATAGAAACAGCAAAGGAGTTTAGATAGAATTAAAAACGTCAATGCATTCTAACTAAGAGAAAAATGCTACCATAGAAAGGTCTAAAATCTGAATATAATAACATGGATAGTCAGGAGCAGGCTATTTAAGTATTCAACCCTGAGAAATTTAGAGGAAGATAGCCAGATTTGGTAGGTTGCGGTGCCAAGATTTATCAACAACACTAATAGCCTTGTCAAACTGAGACTGCAGTTCAGCACTGGTGGGGTTGTTGTTCTTCTAGACCAAATGGTATATGTATTGTCAGTCAATGTCAGCAAAAATTTTGAGCGACATGGTTGACAAGAAGCATGACAATTTTGGTCTGCGTTAGCATGTACCTGATTTTACATTTTATACCTAATCCAGTTCCAGGATCACAAATTATGTGGCTTTGATATTAGAAGAAATTTCGGACCTACTATTATTCTGTGATGACTCCTTACAGAGGTCAACACTGACCACAGCTCAGGAAGAAGGCCACAATGGGTTCAGGAACTTGTTACTTGACCTCAAGTATGTAACAGCTGCTGATATGTATACTTTTCGGATTTGTTTCCTTATTCGACTTGGAGTTGTTCTGTACCCCTTAAATATACCCTTTTAGCGGCACGGGATCTGTTGACGCCTCATTGTAAACTCCCATGCTTGCAATTCTCCTCGTTTAGTTGATCATTGCCTTTGTGCGCCTGCGGGTTTTCCCCAATTTGGGTTTTCCATGTTAAATATGTATCTCGTGTTTGTTGATTATCTTTGTTATTTGCTAAGTGTTTGTAACAACAGCTGCAGACTAATCGTTCAATGAAACAACAATTTATTTTTTATGGAATAATCCCATATTCTTTTAGGGATGAAACACAAATTGTGACTAAGGAACTGTACAGCTCCTCACGTTTAAACTCGTCTATAACTTACAACCTACATCTCAGAAGTAGGTACACAAGAAAAGGAGACTTACGTCAAAGATTTTCCTTTGAAAGGAAATGGAGGAGCCACAGCTGACCATACGCAGAAGATTATATGAATCTGGAAAAAGGGAAAGATGATCAGTAGGGCATGCAGTTGAGGATATGTGGAGCCTTTTAGCATGTCTTACCATGTAAAACAGAAAAAACCACCCAAACTTCAAAGCGCTCTCAGTTCTGCGGCAGGCATTAAAATAAAACAAGAAATGGTCACATGAAATAATTGGAGAGGTAAACTTTTTTGTACAGCTAATAGATGTTCAATGCATATGGCCTACCTCATGGCGTTATAAAGAGGGCGATACCATAGCACATAAGCCCCAGGGACACCAGATATGAAGTAGATAACAGCAAGCAGCCAGATGATAACGCCTGTGGAAACAGAGAGGTCCTATTAGTTTCAATTGTCAGTGAGGTAAGCAGTGTGATGGCAACTAACATATCAGATGTAGATAATAAGGTACACTTCAGCTATACCTTCCCCTTTAATCCATGCTGTTGTAGTCGCGATGATATTCCAAAAGAGGCAGGCTGTTAATCCTGTATGAGATCCCAATGTTGCAAAAATAAGCTCCTCGGATCAGCAATGCTACACAAAATCCATTGAGCAGCCCTACCTATCAAAATACTTTTCTGCAAGACTAGTTCTCAGTCCACGGCTACCAATCAAATGAAAATGATATTGCAATATACCAACGAATCCAGACTTATTGCTTTCGTTTCTTGTTGATAATTACATTATTGGTGCAGAATATAGCAAAAAATACGATGGAACATACTTGTTGTGAGTTATTAGGACCTAATAATAGTCCAGATTCATAGTCTAATGAGAGTCTGTATTAGAGTCCATTTGTAATCATTATACTATTAAAGGGCGAGGCGTCCTGACAACACATAATTCCCAAATTATTCTATAATACTCAAGCAAAAAAGGCAATGGCAGCACAGCACAAACTCATGCTGAACAACACATTTTTGACCTATCAGAGCTTACCCAGAAATGATGAAAATGCAAGGTACTGCATTCTTTGTAGATGGATGGGTATCTCATTTGAAATATTGTGGTGGATGAGAGGGAAAAGGGGTGGCCAATTTTTCTCTTCTATGACAATGCCAGCTGAAAATGAAACAAGACATGATTAGGAGAAATGTAAATAACAAGCAAAAGGCAAAAGTTATTAAGACCATTTAGCGATGAAAAGTAGTTAAGAGTACAAACCCAATCCCAATAGGTAAACCAGAAGAAGTATCAAATCAAATTTGCTCTTGCGAGAAGAAACATCAATTGTTTATTTTCAGAAGTTCCAAAATCAGATCCATGCAAATACCAATTATTAATCATCAATCTACTATAGTCAGCAAATATCACCAATAACCATACAGTGATAAACTGATAATAACCCTGATGTCCCATCTCATGTTCGTACGACTAAATTGGCTATTTAAGTATTTATGTTGCTTTCTATGTGGACAATTCTGACAGTAAATGCACACTCCACTCAAAATGAGTAGGCAAGCAACAGTTTCTTGGTACCAAATTTATATGCTACCAAAAGGAAACAATTTAAACTATTCAGCAAAAGGAAAGAATGTGAATTATACCTCGCGATGCAGCCTCCTCCTTCCTTTTCAATTCCTAGGGCAGGGAGACAAAAAAAAAGAAGGATCAGATCAGCATTTGGACAAGGAACAGTGCATATGGTAAATACAACATATGAAACATGTATTCAAACACATGACACACTAGAAACAGACAATTTTTTGCTTTGATTTAAAACTCTTGACATCTCACTGTAAAATTCAATTCAACATATTAAATATCAAGCTCAAGAAACATGATTTTCTCAAATTAAATGAACTCTTCTGTCTGGAGGGGAAAATACTGTGTGCACCATTTCATCACTTGGTATACAACACAATAACCGAACCAATTTATCAAAAAGCTGAGAGATAAGATTCCATATCTGGACCATGAGCCCTAAAGGGGCAAAAGCACCCTTAATTTTGTAGAACTGCTTTTGCCCACATTAATTTTGGACATAAATCGCATCACTAGTAAGAAGCAGTTACGGTAGCCCATAGATCTCCGATGACAATGGTCAACGCACAATACCTGTTCAGTAATTCCAATAATCCGTTGAAGGTTATGGTCAACTGCTTAGTTAATTTTGGCAAGTCAAAGGCACACAGCTTCAGTAGAATCATACCAGTATACCACTATAAATTTACCACATTATCATGGCCAGATCAGATAATTAATAGATAGCATCTAGGAAACTGTCAGGATTTTTAGGGCTAGGACAGCTACTATATGTAGTAGAACTCTGGAAATCCATATAAATCATGGTTTGATTGGATGTAACACTGAATAAAGAAATGCAGCAACTAGCACAAGGAAATAATAAATCCTTGTGAAGCTGTAGCTTCAAGCTTTACATATGGCTTTTTTAGGAACACTTATGAAACAACTTGTAGTTAGTTTATCAATATTACTGTAACCAGCTAAGAGCAGCGGAACGGTCAAATCACTCGGCATATTTTAAGGTGCATACCTTTTCTCTTTTGTTTAGCTCAGCTTCCATCGCCTGGAGTTCTTTCTCCTTTTTCTTCACATCCTAAAAGCAGTGGATGCGTGACGTAGGGAATATACACGAACAAACTAATCACAGAATAACCAAAACTAACTTGGCATACTAACGCTATGAATAAAGGAATAACATGTTATGTTTCTAGTACAGTTTTACTCCAACAGTTGATTTTTATAAGGCGTATTATGACCAGGCACATAGATTAAGAAAGCTCTAAGAGTGAGAACGTCACCAAAGAGAATGACTCAAAAAACCTTCCATTAAGTGCTTGGACACATGAGAGAATAATTTGTGTGGTTGGTTATGTATAGATGCTTAAGAAACGTAACGAGATAAATAAGGCAAAAGAGGTCAAATATAATTAATTATGCATGCACGCCTTATAATGTTCAACAGGATTGCAAAACAAATAGAATAGGCCTTATAAAAAACAACAGAGGGAATACTTGATAATGCATAAAAAATTGACCATGACAAATAGCTCATGGCAAAGAGAGCATCTATCCAATTACAACAAGAAGCTATCACTGTTTTCTGGAGTGGAAAAAAACTTCACAAAACTAGAATTTGATACAATAATGAAAATTCGATGAAGTTGCAGTACCTTAGTTGAATCCATAGGAATGTCCACATTATAAAAACCAGCTGGTTCGTGAGAGAGAGGTGAGAGCCGAGAATTGGAGGCAGGAGGAACACTTCCTCCCTGCAGAATAGGAAGCATATCGAAGATAAATCAATCACATGGTTAGGAACAAACAGCTCCAAAATTAGAAGCCTTTGAGCAACTTAGTAAGCACATGATTTTCTATGAGATACAATTAACCTGCTGCTCAACAACAACGTTCAACATAATGTGTAAGTATCAGTATATCATAGCATAAACTGAAAAGTGGATACAAGAAACCAATTAACACAAAAACACCAACAGTTTTGACTGAAGATGCGTACAAGAATTGCTGTACGCCTGCATAGTTACTTGATTATTGATACTTAATAGAGATTTTGGCTTTAGTTACCCAGTAGTCAGTACATATGCACGATAAAAGTCTAAAATATTTTGGCATCCGGTTGAGCATGGTCTGTTAATGCATAGATGCATTTGTGGGCATGTGCACAGGCACCGGGCAAGTTTAGTTTTGCATGCGATCACCACAAAATTGACCATGATACGTGTGCTGCCACGAGCAGGTGTTTTAAGATTACCAATAAATGTACTTTTACCTAAGTCAACTAGATGACACCACCAATAAATAAACCCATCAAGTGGTACAAACAAATTGTGTCATATACACTTCTATTTTTGTATTTTCAACCTCGAATGAAGAAATGTCACACCTGACATTTTTATACATGACCTTTCCATATTGGGCGTCAAATTAACCGAGTTCTGACATACATGTAGCCTCTTGCATATTGGTAAAGAATTTAAAAGACGGTTCCTTCTAGAAACCACTTGATTTACTGAACACAAAACGATAGGTATGGCACTAGTGCTGTCTTAGAATGACCCCCGAAAAGGTAAAATAAGCATCGCCATGTTAAATTTCCCGAACCAGCAGCAAGTGGCTCATGCTCTACCTGACAAACACCACAAACAGAAACTAAGAAAACAAAGTTGGAAATCCTTCTTACACAGTGTTGAACTCACAAAAGATCTCAATATAGCATATGGTAGTAACCGAACTCCAACAATTCCACTCCAGCATTCAGTAACAAAAGAGCTTAGTCATATAACACGGTGCCAGACCAGGGAAAGCGTGAGATGCTCTTGTATAACACCAAAGGAACCACATTACGTTGGTCTGCTATGACACCAAATCCCAAGTTCCAGCAACTAAGCAAAATTTTAGTACCATGCATCTCCCTTCCAATTACCCAGCACAAACTACTAATCATCCACCTCGCAGTTTAGTTCGACATCACATGAATACAGATCCAGAGCTAACCAACCGCTCCAAGAGCAATCAGTCTACACTACCTACACAGCATATTGCCAACTCGAACAGCACAAATCCGCATCTCATCATCGCACCCCCACTCCCACGCTCAGATCCAGCGCGGCAGGAACCAAACAATGACGGACCCCAAACGCGAGGCACAAGCGACGCGGGCCAGATCAGAAAAAAGGCAGCCCGAGATCTACGCAGATGACGGAAGCTTCTCGAAGCAGGCTCGTGCCGACGACGGGAGACAGCCAGGGTGGCGATGGCGGTGGCGGGGGGCGAGGGTACGTAGAGCGAGGAGCACTCACCGCGAAGGGGTTGACGTCGTCGTCCTCGAAGCCGTTGCGGCCGTGCTTCCCCGCCATAGCCGCCTCCTCCTCCTTCTCCGGCGGCGGCGATGGACGTGGTGGTGGTGACCAACCGCTGCTGTGCCTGCGTGCTATGCCTCTCTCTACTTGCGTTGCTTTCCGGTCTTGTACGGGGAAAGAGAGAGGGGGTGGCTGCGCGAGTGGTTGTGCATGACAGGTGGGGCCAAATGAGGCTGTGGAGTGGGCCCCAGAATGTAAAAGGCCAGACTGGCCGTACGGTGCGCGGCTGTCTTGGTGACGTGGTGCGGTGTCCCTTTCGGTCGCAAGAGAACTGCTTTCGGTAGACCTACTGTCTTTTGAAATACAAATCTCCTAGGTATTGGACCTAAATTAACTGTTAGGGTTCTATCTGTAACATGAGTCTTATAGAAGTTTTGTTTGTACTTTTATAGGAGAGTGTTCAATTTTTATTTTAAAAGTTCAAAATTACGTGCTCCAAATATGTTGTGGATTTTTTTCTTTTAGACTTAACTTCCTTTCGAGTCTTGACCCATAAAGTTTATAATACTGTATATAAGAGAATAACTGATAAATTTTTATACGTCTAAGGTCCACACTTTGTTTAAGACAAGAATGAATGCTTAACTCTCCGTGTGATATGTCCACCCTTAAATTTTGTAGAAGCCGTGCAACACAACAAAATGGTTTTTTTTTATGTGAAAAAGATACTTCATTACTACTAGTCAAATAAAGGCATGAGAAAATACAAATTTATACTCTCTTAAGACCGAGAGCAATGGTGGAGCCACTGCCAGGCTGTAGCTAGGACTGGCAAGTTTGAGCACTATATTTTCTTAAATTCTTGTATTTTTCAAGAACTTAAGTGGGTTCTTGGTCCTAGGCCCATCCACAAGCATGGTTTGTTATACCACGTACCATCTTGACATGTATCCGATTCAGCACATCCAATAGCCACCAACTAATGTATATCATTTTATCTCCCATGTCTCATTCAGTGATGCTCTCTCCTAAACACATAACAGTATGCAAGAACATTTCTAAATCTAAATCATGCGCTATCACCGTCAAGTCACTACATAGCAAACCTTGAGTTTTCCATCAAAATTGCAGAGCTTCTAGCGTCGAGTTAGATCTCCATTGCCACTACTCTCAAGGCAAAATGTCATTGTTGTCTCCAAGCATCCTTGTGGCCGTTATCATCAGACTGATGTGACGTGACTATTTTGAATTAAATGTTGGTGCCACCACTAATCATTTAAATATAATCCTTCTCGTTTCATCATATCGAAAGAAGCGTGATTTTATTTTTTGCTGGACTACCACCGCCATTCCTCCTAATATGCAGGAGAGAACGAATATAATACATCTATAATCTTTACTCCTATAGAGATTTAAATTGGTGGTGATAGCTGATCTGACATACCACCTCCTATTCACTAAAGGTAGCTTCTTGAATGGTGGTGTCATCTCTCTCCGATTTTCATTATCTTATTTTAGAGTTTACAAAATATGTTATATGATATTTTTACGGTTTTATTATTTATAAGTTGTCTTGCTTTTTTTAAACTAAAAGTTAGTTTTTGTGGCCATATATTCATATAGAGACTAATTTCTCGTATAATTAGATTTATTTTTATTAATTTTTAGTAATGTAAAAGCATTCAGCTAGTTTTTTTATAAACTCACAGTACACCGACTCAATACGGGTCGCCAAACGCAACCGGTCGAGAAAATTCTATATTTACCTGAATTATGATGTCACCGTTTTACTCAGTTTTAGAACTAGAATTACACACTATTCTACAGTTTACAGAGTTAAGCAGCTCGTTAATCATTTCCACTTATCAAGAACAGGACTCGATCACTATTTTCACCCCACATCAGTTCACAGACCCTGCCCAGTGCTCACTAGCTCAGTTCTTTTGACTCCCGGTCTCCTCGTCCTCGGCTCCTCTGCTCAGCTGCTCACACAAATCAAGGCACCACGGAGGGAAACCCGAAGCCACTCTCTTCTCTCAGCGGTCTCCCACTCCCACAGCAACTTCCTAAACTGCCCCTCCTGCTCCAACTCACTCGACACCACCACCAGCTCGCGGTCGTGGGAAATGGCCGCATAGCTAGCTAAGCCCGGCAAGAAGCAAGGAGGACAAGGGAGGCATGGGCTGCTGCGTCAGCAAGAAGCGCAGCGAGCCGCTGGGCGTGGGCGCCGGGGAAGCTCTCCCGAGGAGGGTCGAGTCCCGTGACCTGCCGCCGCAGGAGGAGGAGAAGGTCAAGGAGGTGCTCTCGGAGACACCGAGCACCGAGCCAAGGCTCAAGCCTAGGCGAGTCGCTGGCGCTGTGGCGCCGTTGGTGGAGCGAGGAGCGGTGGCAGCGCCAGAGAAGGCCAAGCCGAAGGGTGGCGGTGCCAGGGTGAAGGATGGTGGTGGTAGGGTCAGCAGGGCGGTGAGGCTTGCGCATGCCGCCGAGGAGATGTCGTCGGAGGTGGCGTCCGAGTCGTCGGCCGCGACCACTGCGGCGGGGCCCGAGCGGTCCCCGGCGAAGCCGCCCAGGAGGCAGGGAGCCGTGTCCGGTGAGCTCAGGCGCGCCAGGCGGGACCGAGCCGCCGCCGTTCCTGGCGGCGTCGGGCGCCCTGGCGGGCGCGCGTCTCCCTCGCCGCCGCCGCCGCGGCGCGACTCTGGTGAGCGGCCCGGTCGGAGGTCGCCGTCGCCGGCGGCGAAGCGGTCACAGGACCAGCGCCGTGACACCGCCGCCTCCTCATGCACACAGCGGAAGCCACCTGTTCCTGCGAGGCCGTGCAGCCGCGCGTCGCCGCGGCGTGCGCGGGAGGCGCCTTCCCAGCTACCGCCGGCGGCGGCGGCGTTGCAGCCACACGAGCCTACGCATTGTGCGTCTCCACCGCCACCGCAGGCTCGGGCGCAGGAGAATACTGCCTCGCATTGTGCGTCTCCACCGCCACCGCAGGCTCGGGCGCAGGAGGATACTGCCGGCGGCGGCAACGGGGCCGGCGACGGCGAGGGGAAAGATTCCTTGGAGAACCCCTTGGTGTCCATGGAATGCTTCATCTTCCTGTAGCGCTAATCGCCAGGTAATTTGCTCCATTGTTACGGCAAGGAGTAGTAACTAGGTTTAGGAGCTGTGTTTTGGTGAGTAACAGTAACACAATCTCGTTGGTAATTTTCTATCCGGGTTGGAATTTTTATCCCCGGGAAGAAATTAACCCCAGCTTATAGATGTTAGCAGCGCCGTCTGATTGAGATCGGATGGCTTGGTTTGTGCTGTTATGGTGTCTTACTGTCCTTAATTTGGTGTCCTCGATATAATCTGCAGATTCTAGCCAGGGTAACTCTCTAATTAATGAATTGCATTGCATGTCTCTTTGTTCTGCAACACTGAAGTTACGATATTTGTGTTCTATCCATGGACCATGGCTACTTCTTGCTCGATGGTCCATCACGATATGTTTCACTTGGGCATTCAATGGCTCTTTCGCATTGCGCAGTCCAATAACTGCACTCAACAACATTGCAGCACTCATGGGATCGGTCCTGTGTAACTGAATTGCCGATCGAATGTGACAATTCGTGCCTGCGTATTCAATGGACTTCTCAGCGTTGCAGTTAACCGTCCAATTTCATTAATTGCCCCCCTACCCACAACCCAACAAAAAATATTCGACGTCCATTCACATAAAGCATTAGTGTAGTCAGCTGTTCTGCTTGTTCCGTTGTTTCTGATCCATCTAAGTACAGTATTAGTATCAGTTAATCGAGGTGACACGTATCCATCATTGATCCATGCTAGTACTAAAAAAATTACTATGTCCCTTGCTCTTGATTCGTTCATGGCACGCACCCGACGGATGGTCGTGGAACGAAGCCGGTGGAACGGCGACAGGAGCGCTGGCCTAGGATCACGACGCCGCCGGGCCCTTTCCGCGCCACTGCCTGTCGCGCGCGCCCCCACTGCCCAGCAATGTCGGCGTGCCCACCACCGCCGCCTGTCGGCCGCTCGCCGTCCCCGCCGTTGTCCCTCCAATGATTCTTGTTTTAACACAACTGCTGTGCTGGTGCTAGTGCGGACACGGGCACGCTGTTACCATGTGACGGTGTACTGCGTCGCCTTTCCGCTGGAACAATTTCTTTTGAGGTTTGCTTCACGGCGGCGTACGGAGAGATCATGCCGGATGCCCCGGTGCCCTTGCGTCCGCAGCAACCCCGATGCGTGGCCGGCGTGCTGCCGGCTCCTGCGAGGCTACGCTTTCTGCAGCCACCAGGCCAGCTTTCAGCTTTGCAGTTTCTGCGGTTCTGCAGTTCGCAGTTCCTCGGTCCCCGACGTAGGGCAAAAGGGGGCGGTCGCATGCCGATGTGCACGCAGAGCGGACATGAAGCTCGTCAGGCTCGGCCTTTTTGCCCGTGTTGCAGCTTTCGCGTAGACTAATCGCTTTTTGGGATACCGCAACTTTCATGTTCTACACTTCAGCTACCCATCATCTCTCCCGATGGGCGGAAGGAACCCAGGGACCACACAATGGTTCCCACAATGGGCTACGACACAATATCCCACAAAAGAACCGAGCACATCGGTGTTCATCACTTCACGCAGACTTAGCCCAGTAGCCCACCAACAAATCTAGAACAGGAAAGCCCAGCTGCCCAACAACCTGAGGCCAATTTCCAGTGTAGCCAGAGCATACGCAAGAGGAGAAAAAAAAATTACCACTACCTCACAATTTTATTCTCGAGTATTTTCTTTTACAACGAATTTATTCTCAAGTTGAACAGACAAAGAAGTTTCCTTCAAAGTACACACACAAAATTTGATTATTCATATCAGCAAGCCCGATTCTTCATCTTCTGCTTGTCAACGAAATTGACAGATTTCCTTCCACTTTTCATGTTTATATCTGGAGAGCTCTTGACCACACCCAGATTGTTCCTCAGCCGAAATTGTGCTGGGATTTGTCCAACAAAAACAATCCTTCATGCGGCTGATGCTGACTCTCCCCATTTGTTCACCACCTCTTTCAATTGGTCAAATCCCTGGAATGTAAGAGATGGATAAGAAAATCAAGTACAAAGCCAGCTCTGGACATAACCAAAGCACTACGCCAACTGTTGCTTTGTTGCTGGACACACCTTCACACCTACACTAGCAATTTGGGGCTATGTACTATATGATTCATATATGCATCAACACATCTGATCTGGCTTGGCATTTTCAGGTATCAAACGAACCGTGCATGTTCAATCAGTAGTATCCACGTTCATATAGGGCCTTATATTGATGAGAACTACACTCACGGCAATGGAAGTGTCAATTCAACAATGTTGCTGGTTTTCTACTAAGCAGCCTAAGAGGAACGGTGCACAGCAGGGAAGAATATAATATTTGGGATGATTCATTTCCCTGTAATAGTATTTGAAGAAAGAATAGAATCCACTCACCATTCGGTTTGTGAAGCTCCCAAAAGATTCACCTTCCCGACGTGTGCTATTCCAATAGGAAAACAGTGGCTCCAGAACCTTCTCAATATCTTGAAGCTTCACTTTATTCATAAACGTTTCTGCCAGGGTAGTCTGGTTCGGTGTTCCTCCAAGCCAGATCTACAGTCACAGTAAAGAAAAGCTCAATGAAGATAAAAACGATCCGAACCCAATGAGGCAAAGCGAACAAAAATTGTAGCATAAATCATGTAACAAAATATTTCAACATCACTTTTACCTGGTAACTGTTTGGGCCATCACCAACGAACCCAACCTCTGCCATATATGGTCTGGCGCATCCATTAGGGCAGCCAGTTATCCTCACTACCACAGACTCCTGATCCTTGATGCCAACCTATTAAGCAGACAACATTATCTCAATTCTCAAGAGACAAGACAAGTACACACTACACAAATATAGTCACCTGTTAAATTAATTTTTGACAGGATGACAGATAAATACCTTATCGAAAACTGCTCTAATTCGTTTAAGAATTGGTAGGATCCCTCGTTCAGCTTCTGTTTGTGCTAGAGGGCACAGTGGTAATGCAGGACATGCCATGGAAGTTATATTCAGGGGATCAACATCCTTTGGTTCCTACATACATGAATACCCAACTTCAGTCAAATATTCCAACAGTATGCTGCCATGTTAAAAAATGAAACTTTGGAATTTTCAATGTGAGAAGAATCAGTATATAGGTAAGAAGTAATAAAATTTCAAGATACAAAATTTACAGGATCTAATGTCAACTAAAATAGTATATACTCTATATTACAGGACAGGGATATCAAATGGACAAAAGAAATCTTACCAACAGACCAGCTTGAGCAAGAGCTGCAGTGATGGGATCTCTCCATGCCTGATCAACCCCACACAAGATAAGATTTTGGTTTGGAGTAATACTAACATCCAAGTTATACTTCTCAATTATCTCTCGTAGAGTTTTCTTTGCTTGTCCCCCAAGACGACCATTATCAACATGAACTCCATAGAATAATTTCCCATCACCCTGCAATAGACAACAGCGTTAAAAAATAGCTGAAATTTAGAGTTCAATAAATAAAGTAGTAGACGTTGTGAATGAACAAGCATATAGTGGATATGGAAGATTGATCAAATGCTCTTATGTAGACTACAGTGCAAGAGTAAATAGAAATGTAAGTCATGTCAAAATTGGAGGTATTGGGGGAAGTAAACTAAACTAAAATGATGAACAAAGAAAAACATTTACTAAAATATCAGGGCACCTTGCTAAACAAATAAGTTGTATTTCTTTCAGATTTTTTTTGCAACTGCTTGTTGAAGATAAAATAATGATACAATTAATATACCTGTTCCTGCCAGCCAAGGTAGCTGTTGAACTGCCATTCTGGCAATGGACGAAAATCTTCAAACTTCTTTCCATAATACTTTTCAGCTTCGGCCCGGAACTTGTCAATTCCCCAGCGGTCAATCAGATACTTCATTCTGCTATACCTGCGGTCATCCCTTCTTCCATTTTCCCTCTGTGTGACGACTATTGCCTTTATAGCATATAATATGTCCTCCTTAGGAACATAACCCAGTGGATCAGCCAGCCGAGGGAATGTGGTTTCCACTCGGTGTGTCCTTCCCATGCCACCTCCAACCTGAAAAATAGGGACAACCAAACGTTGATGTATAATTAACAAGTAAGATAAGCTGTGCTAAACACATAGATAAGACGCAGCAAAAAATTCTTAGGCCCTTACGTAAATGTTAAAGCCAACAGGCTCTCCTGCACTATCTGAAACAACAACAACGCCGATGTCATTGGTCAGAATATCAACAGAATTATCACCACCAACAGTGACTGCAATCTTAAACTTCCTGGGCAGAAACTGGGTGCCGTAGATTGGTTCAGGGGAATCAGGGAAGTTTGTTCCATGTGAGTTGTCATTGCGGGCTCTGGTGACCTCAGGAGGTTCTTCCGCTGACATTATCTTCTCCCCGTCCACCCAAAGGTCATAATAAGCCCCTGACTGTGGTGTAAGAAGTGCCGCAATATTCTCTGCTGTTTCTTGAGCAAAAAGAATATCTTTTCTGACATATGGGGCTGCAGGTGCAAGCACATTCCTATTGAGATCTCCACAAGCACCTAAGGTTGATCCCATATTCTTTATCACAGTGCCGATGACAGTCTTCAAGTTCTTCTTAAGAACGCCATGCAGCTGAAATGTTTGTCTAGTTGTCAAACGGAGTGTCCCAATGCCAAACTCATCAGCTAATGTATCCATAGCCAAGTAAAGCTGGTTCGGAACTTTTCCACAAGGATTCTTTGTCCGGAGCATAAACGAGTAATTCTTTTGGCCGCGAACACCTCGGTCGCTCTGTTGATAGCTTCCATGAAATTTAATCAGCTGGACAGCATCCTCGTTGACATTCGGAGCCTCTGAGACAAGTTGCTCATTCAAAGGGTACCGAAGGAAATTGCTCTTTTCCTTGATTATCTCAACCTTGCTTCGCTTAACTTCAGATGCATCCTTCTTCAGAGGCTGCATGAACGACAGAAGGGTTCAGGACTTCATATACCAGGAGTCGTGCATCATTGCGTAGTATTTTCAATTGAATGACGATCGATAAAATATAGCTTAAGCTCTAACCAGCTTTCCAGGGCTAAATGACTAAAAAAACCATTTTTCTATGTTTATTATCTTCTACGAATGAAAATTTTCCAATCTATGACAGAGTATCTGTGTGTTCACATGAGCAATCTAAATTTCAAAATCAACACTAAATAGGGCAACTGATTTGAAAAAAGGTTGTCTCCATATTAATTAATGGTTACATGACTAGCGAGAATACAGTTCCATGGCAACACAATTGACAGTTCACAGTTAATCCAATACCACCACTTGGCAAATTCACTAGACACTAGCAGACAATTTGTCCACACCCCAGATCAACCCCATCAAAGCACACCAAAATCCGCAGGCTATAAACACATTATTATACTGACGTCTCACCGAATCAAATTCAAAAACCATGATCGCTTAACCCCCTACAAACTGATTCTATTCGGGACGCTCGAACCCAAAAACCTCTCCGCAAAACAACGGAACCCTAGAATCGATGCGCCCACCATTCCACGAACCCCACAGAACTCACCGCGGACACGGCGCGAATGCTGGCCGCCGATGGCCCGCCGCCAGCCGGTGTCGCCGCGGGCGGCGCCACCCTGACCGGCCGGCCGAGCATCGGCGACCTCGGGAGCTGCGCGGCGCCCCGGAACCCGGCGCCGCCCACCGCCGCCGACATCGCCGGAGCAGGAACCGGTCGGAGCCTAGGGAGATGCGGTGCGGGCGAGGAGGGAGAGCGAGAGATATTTGTTCGTGCGGGCGCTTCGCACGGTCGAGGGGCCGAGCCGCCTGGCCGGGGGCTTTATGGGGACGGGCACGACCGCGCCTGGCCCACCCCGGGACAAGTGAGGGGAATATATTCGCGTGCACCTCGTGTACCATAGACCGCACAATACATTCGCGTGTCCGCCCGGAGAGAGGGGCCAGCACGGGTCTCGGTGTATGCACGCAGTGCGGGTGAGTAGTTCTCGATTGAGAGGGGAAGACGGCAACGGCAGCGCGAGCATCACACCTGACGACCGTGGTGGCCACGCGTCGCATGCCACTGAGTGACAAGTGGGTCCTGTCAGTGCTGACCCCACCCGGCGGTGACGTTTGGGGACGCACGCCGTGGCCGCCGAGCGTTTGGGTTTTTATATTCGTAGGCGAATGCATGAGGCGGCCAAGATGCGCGAGTAGTAGGTGTGATGCAGTGATGGGGTAGGGCTCTGGATTGGCCCGGGTTTGTGTGGGTGCATTGAACCTGGACGTCTTTTTCGGGTCTTTTTAGTGAAAAAAAAAGCTTGATTCCCTTCTCTATCTTCGCTTTCCACTACTCGTAGCAGCCGCACCGCACGAAGTGAGGTCAGAGATTAGATCAGGGACAATCTTTCGATTGTGGGCCTGGATTTTGTGGCTGCTTCTGTTTTTAGCGCGAGAGTGGTTCCTCGTCTTGGATAAATCCGCACGGCGGCGTGTAGCTGCTCATTTCTGGCCACCTGAAAGAAAAATTACATTAACAGCGGCACTTTTGAAAAAAATATATTTTTTCGTAAATAAATATCGCTTTAGACATTTTCACAATCTCTAGTATGTATCTTCGATCATTACTCATATATATATATATTAGTACAAAATTATGAAAATTTATATTTTAAAAATAATTTTCATGAAAAATCTAATACTATTTTAACTCACAAATTTATTAATAGTTAAAGTTAGAGCAACCTAGTTACACGCTTTTTACAAAGTCACCTCGCACTCACATATGGTGACGATTGTACGTGTAAAAGCGCCGTATCTATGTCCTGTTGTCTTTTCGTGAGATGCCCGAGTGCTGTCAAGTGTCGACGTCGCACGCACCGTTGGGTGCAAAAGTTGGTTCGCGCAAGCAGGCGAATGCTCAGTTTCGTGGCGCATCAAATCCGCACGAACCGGCAAGACATCTTCGGTGAGTTATGTGCCAAGCGGATCACGGATACGGCCCATTCCCTATGGGCAACTCCACCGGCAGCTTCTGGGCCGCACAATTTTGGTTCCGCGAGATGTCGCAATTTGTGCCACGATCAAGCCCAAGTTAGCATGAAAATGAACGGCTGGATTACATTTGTCAGTCCTGGCCTAACTAGTCATATCGGACCTAGGGCCCATTTCGAACGCAGGAAATTCAGTAAATTTTTAGATTTCCCTAAAAAAAAAGAGTAAATTTTTTTGTAGGAATCGGTCTATTTTCCATGAACAGAAAAGATACTCATGTCCCAGACAAAGTATTAGCTCCGGTGCATATTTCCAACTAGGAAATTTATTTATCACGCTAACGCAATCATTGTAGACGGCACGCATGATACATATGCATAGTTGTAAGTTGTAGCTAACGACCGTGTCAGCGCGCAGGTTAGCATTCCATGTGTGTCCAGTGAGAGAACCAACTCACTGCACAAACAAACACATGCAATCAGGGACCCAACAGCTAACGCAGTGGCCAACCTCTGCTCTCTTCCGAGCTATTTTAATCGGACCCAAACAAGAACCAGCAAGGCAACCTACCAAACCAGCCAACGATCACCACCCAGCGCAGATGCCCAGGCCAGAAGGGTTACAGCCAGAATCCTTTGTTTCCAAGCCAAGTTGAAACTCTTAAGTCTCTATTCCAACTTCTACACTTGTATATAAACCCACCAAGTGATCTCTCCTCCTCCACCCGAAATCGCAAGCTTCAAAGCATCTCTAGTTTTCTTTGCTCCACCAGATTAATCTTTTGCTAGCTGCAGCAGCATCCGCCGAGGAGCAAGCAAATGGCGGCGACTCTGAAGCTCAGGATCCTCACCGTGGCCGCCGCCGCCGCCGCCGTCGTCGCCTCGTCCCTGGTCGGCACGGCCTCCGGACAGGCAGAGGGACCGGCTCCTGCCCCGACCTCCGGCGCCTCGGTGGCTGCCCCGGCCGTTGCCGCTGCGTCCTTGACCGCGCTTGTCTTTGGCTACTTCTTCTGAGGCCATGGACGTGCGTTGTGTGCGCCATTTGTGATCTTAATTTCTTTGGTTTGTCTCGTGTTTACATGAGTACATATTGTTTACGTGTTCACATTTTAATAAATCTTGTATCGAGTACATACACTTGTAGCTGTAACTGATTGATGGTTGATTTTACGTTGTCGGAAATATTGGATTCAGTCTTTTCCATTTCCACTTGTCGATGGTACCTAGATTTCTCCAGCAATTGCATAATGTGCGTCCTCTGTAGGAACTCAAGAGGAAGAACAAGATTGTGAAAGTTAACCTGAATTTTGTACGATGATCAGAGAATTATACATCTAAAAATCTACACCAAAGCTTCTATGCTAAGTTGCTAACTGCTCATCTGGGATTAGTTGTCAATACATTAGATGATACCCACGCGGTGCTGCCAAAATTTGTAGCAAGAAATTAGTCGAGAACAAAGTTAGACGAGAGGAGAAGCAAAGCTACGCAGACAATGCAAACGAAAGGTCTGTCCATTAGATCAGCCTACAGCTACAGCTCACATAGTGCTACATGTATACATAAAATACACAAGAACATCTTACATTCAATACAGCTCATTACTAACTGCAAGCTGCTTCAGTCAATAACACAAGCTTGCTGCATATTTCAGCTTGATGCTATAAGACTACAGTCCCAAGCCAGTCTAATAGTCTATGCAACAGAACTGTTTAGGAAATCCAGTTATCTGCTCATACATTATTGTGCGAACAAGGTCATCCGCAGGATCACATAGTGCTACATGTATAAAATAAAAACAGGACTGGTCAATGCATCTGACTTTTGCGCTCTTTTACATACTGGACATCTATCATACTTGCGCAATCAAACTGGATTAGTGGATTACTTGCATGAAAATGGAACTCCCAAATCTAAGAGAAGACATGCAGAGCTCAGCATGCATCTCATGGAACAGTGTGCTTGATCTCTGCACACTCGAGGACCTACAAGGGATGCAGAAAACTCAAGCGCGAAGGACTCGCAACACTTACACCACGCCAAGCGAAGTAATCATCTCACGCAAACCAAACACACAACCCATTACATCGACACCAAGCTCCCGCAACTCAACACCCCAAGCGACGACGCCCGAGCGGAGATGCTAGAGATCTTACCTTATGATTTACACGATATGAAAAGGGTATGGCACAGGCGGCAGCGGGGTTGTTGGCGCTCACCGGCGTCGGGGAAGGACGAGTCGACGTGGATGTCGAAGGGGACCTGGGACATGCGGAGGTAGAGGAGGACGGGGAGGCAGGTAGGACAGGCGGTGGGGAGGCCGAATCCAGGTTTCCTCGCCACCAGCACCTTCCGGGCCGCCTCCTCCCACTCCGCTGCCGCCGCCGCCGCCGCCGAAGCCGATGCCATCGCCGGGAACGTGTGCAAGGGGTTTGGTTGGGGTTTCGGGAAAGGCCGAGGGGGTTTGGGTGAAGAGAACAGGGTTTATGCGTTGTGACTCCTCCTCGCCTCTCTTATTTTTCGATTAGTTTCTGGGTTCGTGGGCTCGATCAGGCCCAAATTGCAACTCGATCTAGCCCACGCCGCTCAACGCGAACTGCGCGGCGCTCCAAGAGCGCGCAACGCAGGTGAGAAAAGTATCGCCGAGTTGCCGGTGACGCGAAGACTGCAACGGCGGCGGCAATGGACGACGGCGGCAGTGGATATGGTTAGTCCGGGTAGGGCCGTATGGGTGGTTCACCAATGCCCAAAGTTAGTACTGCATGATTTTGTTGAGATTCTTTTGTTACACAGATCATTGGCACAATTAGCATCGGGCTCGTAGAGAAAACACCTTTGGCAACCAGAACAAGGTCAGATATACACACACCTGAATCTTCTCATGACCACAGCATTCAACCAAAATCTTCCCAAAACCCAGCATTTTCAGGCCTTGGAGATGACCAAACTCCCTGCATGTTGGCAACAGCCAAAGAACATAAACCGGACCCAGCACTCCAGAACACAATGCAAGCTGGAGAAGAAACTGTTTGAAAACCCAGCACTCCAGCAGCAGTCACATGAAGGCATTTATTAACAAGTCTGATGACCAAGGCAGGGGAGGAAAGTGTAATAGGAGTACAGAAGTAGCATAAGAAAAGCACAAATTTAATGCACTGAGCAAAAAGCTTGATAGCACTCAATCATTCGTACAACAAAATCGATTTTAAAGTAACCCACAAACAAATAAGAAGCCACGTGCTACCAATCACGTTAAGGACAAACAACCAGTATATCTCCACCTCACTGAAATAATGTTTCAGATTTTCCCACATCACAAAATATTATCTTAGCCAACTCAGATAATGTTTCAGTAGAATCAGTACCCCTATTCACAAAATATTAGCTCACATGATCATAGGTGACACCCTTTGCCCTGATTCATTTTCTCAACTCTATAAGATCATATCTTAAGAGAAAGATATTTTGATTGGCACTTCTAAGAAATACAGGGATATCCCAGCCCCATCAGGAGATATTGAAAAGGGATCCTGCACATTTCCATATCTATAATCCCAGAAGAGGTCCACTAGTTTTAATCTAACTGGGAAATTCCCAGGCTCACAGCATAGAGTTGCTCACCAAGTAATCACAAATACAGTTCATTACCATTTTGTCTAGATGAATATAAGCACTAGAACACTGCAGAAAGGAGACAACCAATACAAATTTTCTAAACCGAACTAGATATACAGTTATTTGTTGGCATGGAACTCCTAGAATGCTTGACTAATGCTAAACTGATCAGAATTCAGCATCCATACTATACTCGAGATATATAATTTTTGTGCTAAAAATAATAGAAATGTACCATAGTTACAACTGCAGAGCAGCATGTTATGCTCCCAAGTTATTCAATAGAACACAACTAACTAGTCCAGTAGACCAGTACAAAAGAGAGAGCAAGAAAATTCCAGGCAAGGTACTTACAGGATAAACTTGCAATACGAACTACAAAATTTTTGGACTAAGATACACTCATGGTGGAAAAATCAGAAGGCAGCATAAAAATAAGGTAGGCATACAGTACCTGTAGTATTTTTATCATCTTTTGTTCCTACCTGATCATTGATGTCTATGATTACCTTGGATAACCATAAAGCAACAAGAAAACCTGGACTGACCAAGATTCCAACCTACAATCTTACATAATGTTTCATACATAAATACCGACTTTTCCATGGGCAAACTACATGGTGAATTGAAATATTGAATAAGACGCTAAACTTCATAACCACAGACTTTCTAGGTAATTCCAAGAACCAGAATCTACTCACAATTTGGAATCACCTTACATTTGAGCTGGTTAACTAAGCACACTTGATGACAACATGGTCAGATACATAGGTTTCACCTTAGTTTTCTGTATGCTCTTGTTTCCATACCTCCTAATCACAATAACTTAATCAAGCATGGGACACAAGATCATAATTTTAACCAAAATTAAGACAATCCATCAGATAAAGCAAATATCATTAATCGATCGAGCATGTTCGACATGAAATTAAAACAGGTAATTGTCAAATAGTTTGGTTTAAACAACAGAAGCATAACTGATTAAGCCATCTAAGAGCAGTAGGCATCACAAGCCACAGCAAACCAGCACATCAGGCCTCGGGTGCCGGCTGAGTAAGCCCAGCCTTGGCAAGCAGCTTCCCCATGGCGTCTGGGGAGCACACCTGGTACTGCACTTCTCCGGTGTCAGGCTGCAGGAACACCTCGGCCAGCTCCAACTTCTCGGCTGTCAAACTAGTGGAATCCATGGTCTTGCTGAGGACCTTGAGAGCAAGGGCGACGGCCTCCTCACGGGTCATGCCGTCGCGGTAGTCCTGCTTGAGCATGGACTGAGCGGCCTGGCTGTTGGCCCCGACGGCGGCGGCCTTCCAGCCACCGTAGTTACCGGAGGGATCGCTCATGTAGAGCTGGAATCCGTGGTTCTTATCCCACCCGGCGAAGAGGAAGGAGACGCCGAAGGGGCGGAGGCCGCCGAACTGTGTGTAGCCCTGCTTGGTGTCGCAGAGGGACTGGACGAGCTGCTCGACGGGGATGGGCTCCTGGTAGGAGAGGGCGTAGCGCTGGGCGTGGAGGCGGGCGGTGTTGATGAGGATGTTGGCGTCGGACATGATCCCGGCGACGGCGCAGGCGAGGTGGGAGTCGATCTTGTACATCTTCTCGGCGGAGCGGGAGGTCTGGAGGAGCTTGGAGGTGACCTTCTTCTCGCCGACGAGGACCACGCCGTCGGCCGCCAGGATCCCGAGGGCCGAGCCGGCGTTGCCGATCGCCTCCATCGCGTACTCCACCTGGTACAGCCGGCCCTCCGGCGAGAAGATCGTGGTGCGGCTGTCGTAACGGCGAGACATCGCGGCGGCGGCGAGGGATTGGGGATTTCTCTGGGGATTCCGGGAAGTGGGAAGCAACTCGGGGGAGGTTAACGAGGGATCTACTTGTAAGGCAAGTAAAAGGAGAGGGCTGTGCGTTCGTTTTTATTTTAGTTTAGGGGTTGGAAACGAATTCTAATCGAACAAGGAGGTGACAAAGATTCTAAAAGTTCTTTCTATGATTAATGCGAATTCATCCCAAATTCTGAAATTCCGAGCGAAATATATGATTAAAAGATGTCAAATTCGTAATCTTTGAAAATTAAAGGCCGTTTGATTCACAACCCTCACAAAACAAACCAAATATTGGTAATGCTGGTGAGACTTGGCTGACACTTGGATCGCTGCGTAGCTAAGAAATTTGAAATTCTGCGGTAGGAAGTTTAATCCATCCTAGTTACCAAACATAAAAATGCCGCTGTTAGATATCTCGAAATATTTCAGTTCGAACCACATGAATGACATCAAGCATTAAGATCCTTTTTCTTTTTTGCGAGGAATCAGAATAGTTCAATTTCCAAGGAATCAGTACAATTTCTGGTGTTCCGAATGGAATATAGCCATTCAAAAATACCACGAGTACGGGAAAATTGGGTTTGATTAATGAACAAATAAACATGCGTGCAACATTTGTAGAAAAACCTGAGATAACTTCAGTGGTTCTTACATTGAGAAAACAAACAAAGTTTTATAGATCTAAAGATCCTGACCACAAACCGAACTGTACATCGATGCTGTTTTCCTCTTCACGCAATGCAGTGCCTACTGCCTTCTGCTGTACAGGCGTCCATGTCCCAACTCCCAACCAAGCTCAAAGCAGATATGATACAACAATACATAGAGAGGCTCATTCTTTTATCTCTTTTGCGACTCAATAGATAGGCCCATTCACATGCTATACACATCTGAACTCATGTCTTTGGATGCTTCACAAGTGAAATCCATTTCCACCAGAGGTAAAGGACGGATGAAGATATTACTGCAGTGGCTATACAAAGGGCTGCAATGCCTGCAACCTCTCCTCTTCGTTTTTCATCGCGTCGTGCTGAATGTGGCGGTGGCTGTGGGGGGCTGTTATTCGAGTTTTCAGGACGGAAAACTGCAGAAATTGAGCATTTCCTCCTTGTCAGCCAATCCTTTTCCCATTAGAAAAGATATCAGCAAAGAGCATTGAATGTACTGTCATTACCTCTTATTGCTGACACCAGAGGCCCATAAGCTCCTTCATATGGAATGCAGCATGTACCTCGTCCATTCCAGTACAGATGTATTTTGAGTATCGAGTTGTCCACGGTCACTTCATGAGTTATGTTAGTGGGTCTTCCTGAACCCCCTGCTTCCTTAATAATGTTGAAATCCGTCCTGATATTCTGATCCTGCAGTTAATCAGAATTTCTTTGGCTGACATGAACTGGCTGTGTTAAAATTCTTTTTACACACACACAGAGATCAAACCTGAATATCAATGTTAAATAGACGCCTTCCTGGTCCATTAATTGATTGACTTTCAATAACTATCTCTGCGAAGAAGAGTTGAACTGTATACTTCCCATTAGACAAACCAACCACATAGTACCATAAAGCACTTCTTGATGTTCGTGCTGTTTTATAGAGCTCAGGCATGTCTGTTCCTAGAATAGTTTGACTTGTCTTTACGATACCAGGAGAGGCACTAAAAGGATCAGAACCCACATGACTAACTACCCATTGACTATCAGTATTAGCATGAAAGCCTGCTTCTCCAAGATCACTGGAGTCGTCGGAGAACGTAATTGACAATGGATCTGAATATATCTTTTGCTTGCCACCACAGTTAACAGCAAAGGAAGTTATAGGATCTGCATTTATGATCAAATGAGGAAGAGGCTAAAATTTTGTGCTGAACACGTGTTACTTCTGAAATAAAATGATAAGATCTAAGTGCAACTTTAGAAGCATTAATAAGTCTTAATAACTCTATGGACACCATAATTTGTACATTAAGATAGTTTGACAAAGGGGAAGGAGGTCCGCCATTCATTCAAAGAATGGAATTACAAACATATCTGGCAAAGACAATCTTAAAGAGAGAACAACAGGGGAGGGAAAACAGATCCCCTAAAGCCAGAACAGAGGAGGAGAACACCAGCTAGAACAAAACAGCACAAGAACAAAACAACAACAGCAAAGATAGTGACAAGATTTAAGCATGCGGGAGACATGCTAGGTTCTTTAATAGACAGACAAGATCTAAGTACAACTTTCCAAGCATTAACAAGTCTTAAATCTTAATCTGTATAGCAGCATAATATGCACACCAATATGGTGACTGTAGCATTATTAATATATGGTTAGTTGAGTACTGGAAGTCTAATAGCAAAGAAAGTCATCTTCAAATATCAAACTGTAAAGATTTTTTAAGACTTACTAGTGTAATATTTTCTGCTGCATTCTTTCATGTGGAGACAGTTGAGGAGAGTAAGGTTTTCACTGCATGTTAATAGTTATGGCAGGGTAAGAAATATGAAGCAGGAGGACACTATTGCAAAATAATCCACAGATTAAATTGTACTGCAAATTACAAGGACAAGGTCATGAGTCATGACTCATGACTGCTTATAGAAGTACCAAAAGCCCAACCCCAATTCTAAAACTTCTTTGTCATCATTCCCCTTGTTGAAAATTTCCTAAACTTTCCAATTATTCTATCCCAGGCAGTTATCTAAAATGCAAAGATATGCCAAACTTGTGACAATTTTCTAATGCATATGTAGGCCCGTTAAGTTGCAACTAAGCAAAACTTGCAGGAACTTTGGTCTCCTCTTTCATGGCCCTTCAGTTCTCCAACATATTTGATTATTTCTCCAAAGTCAAGAAAAGACCAGTTACAGCCTTACAGGAGTGAAATGGTTGCATCGTTAATTATTCTTGGTGTTGAAAGAAACCGAATGCTGAACAGCATAAATTAGATGTCAAAATGAAAATGTTTTTCGATCAACAGTGTTAGAGAAGCTCTCTTCATTAATAAATGTGTCCGCCTTCAGCAAGGGAAGATTGTCCAATAATCATATTTTCAAGTTACAAAAATAAAACTGTTGGCAAACAATAATAATGAAGTTATTGCTTGTTCAATCGACAATATCAAAGCATGACCAAATCAAATATTTAAAATGTAGATTACCTGTTAATTGTTCCGCTTGCATCAATTGAGGTTCCGATATAATTTCTATGCAGAAGAATATATTTGCAAAAGAATAAGTAAGATTGCCAGAATTAATTTAGCTATTAGCATAAATGCTTAATATAACGAGCAAAAGTAAGAATTACATACGTTGCCCACTTCTGACCAGCAGGATTGTTAGGAAGGCTTCCATTAAGAAGAGGATTATAGGAAACATCCCTGGAGTGTTTATACCAAAATTCACAAGAGTTAGACATGTTTCAGATCAGGTGGCACTGCAGAAAAAGATTAACCCCACAGAGAGAAAATATATAAATACATGTTTTACTTTAAAAAAGGCACAGAACTCTAGGCTGCCCTTGAAGAATTAGAATCTCAGAATATGACACCACAGAGAAAACAAATAATAGAACTGTAACACCCTGGTCCGGATTTTGAACATGTTAAATAAATTCTTAGATCTTTCGTGCAATTTTAAATATTATGCCATGCTAAGTTGCTAACTTGCTAACACAAATATAATTCCTACCAATCTGAATAAATGTCTCGCCAATCTCCTTGTTGATTCAATCACAGCCACTTCTTTCTAGTTTCTAGGGACCAGTTCAGATCCAATAGTTCCAAGTTCCTATGTTTAATATACTCCTATACCTCAGCTGTTTTGTCAAAGTTATATTTTAGCTGGGCACAGTTCCAAGTTTGATCTGATCCAAAGTGTTAAGGCTAGAAGCGTAATATCATGTGTATGTAGGGGTATAAGTAGTATTGTAGCTATAGTCTAGGGTTATGTCCCTTGTATTGTATATATTAGCCCTTTGGGCCTCGATGCAATACAATGGCCCCCTTTGTGTAATCTTCTTCACAAAATGAACATGGTATCAGAATTCAGGATAAACCAGCACCCATGTTAACTAGAAGGCTATAGGTGATATATTCCATACTATAACACGAGGATAGTCA
Source organism: Stipa capillata (assembly GCA_019208055.1). Classification (NCBI taxonomy): domain Eukaryota; kingdom Viridiplantae; phylum Streptophyta; class Magnoliopsida; order Poales; family Poaceae; genus Stipa; species Stipa capillata. Next base: position 213,637 of record JAGXJF010002771.1, read on the forward strand.
ATATGAGTTGATGTGATGCACCATTGTTGAGGCTGTAGCCCAGAAATAGTTGCAACTCATATGAATACAAAGAAGTGTATGTAAAAGTGTGAAAAGCATTAGAACAATAAGTGTTTTAAGAGGCCTTTGTACAAACTAAAATGGTACCCTCAAGCTTAGTTTGACAGGTTTTGGTAAGTGATGGCCCATGGGGCATTTTTTATGTTAGTGCAAAGTATCCATCAACCAGTGCAAACGCAGAACAAATGAACAGACTTACAAAGCAAGTGATGATTGAACAATTTCAAAAGGCAGATCTCCACTAAAGTTGTTTTCACCCACATACCTAAAAGTATGAGAATTCATTAGCTTCCATAAGAATATATCTTCAAAATTTTGAATGTACAGGAACAATAAGGTTGTGGTTGTCTAAATTTTACTTTGCAAACAATACCAAGTTCTTAGGCAAATAGTTCACCCCTAATCCACTTCTTTTTTCAGGTGCCACATCACACAAGGATTGTAAGTTTGTAACTACAACTTACAGGTAGCTTGAGCTCTTATACGGAAGCAATAGTCCTATCGGGCCTGATAAGTTGTTTGACCTCAAATCTCTGCAAATTTAAGGCATCCACGCACTTTAAAATTAAGATAACTATTGAATACCATCATAATATATATATGTATTTTTTTAACATTACTGATTGCACTTTTCAACCATAAGGGGATATATTTCATGGCATAGCTTTCATTGCCGAATATTACAGCAAAGCTAAGGAAAAGATAAAGTATATGTGACTGTACAGTGAATTGAGCTGAGAAGAAAAAGGTTCAAAATCATTCAAAATTTTGAGTTGAAACATTCATAACATCAAATTTAATTTTCCAGGTAACCTAACCACTACCACTACAAGGCTGGAAGCTATGAAAGAAATACTGTTGGGGCCTCCCCTACAGTTTCCCTTAAAAAAAGAGAAGCTATTGAAGAAAGGTGTGTACAAGAACTGTTCATAGTGTTTCCTTTTTTATCTAATAGCCTATTGATGCTTGACAATGGATACTTTAGATAGCTAGCAATAGTACCATGTAAAGTCAGGCTAGAAAAATACTCACAGCTAGAATAATATAAGAACAATAGCATTTTGTTGTAGGACAACTATGTTAAAGATTATCCCAAATTACGAGTTATATTACTATGACGCATAACTATAAAAAAAAGCATTATCTTCAAGCAGAAGTTCTAGAAAACCCACAGGTATGTTAGATTGGGTAATTTTGGGGGAGTACTAGGAAGCTGGCCAACAATTCCACATTTCCTCAGTGATCTGCTTAACAAAAAGAAAATGTAGTAAGTAATTGTACTGATCATGACCAAAGTATAGTTCAGTACGACACTTGCAGACATACAATTTTGAAAGATTTGCCCAGTCTGCTATGAAATCAAAAGTAGAATTTTCGCCATCAAGATCACCAAGCATCCTGTAAGGAAATCCCTGTTAACATAACACTATAAACTATTTATTATATGAAAATCGGATTTGTGTGACTTCTAAGAAATGGCATGACACTACAATTTTTCGGGAATATAGTGGACAAGAGTTCTCCAGATTAGATGACCAAGAACAAAATGCATTTTTTGCTCTTATACTATTTTATAGCCCCTGTTTGTTTGGGCTTTTTCTGGCTTCTGCGCTTTGGCTTCGAAACCAGAAAAGCACCTAAATAGGTGCTTTTGGCTTTTGGCTTTTTGGAAGCCAAAACTACATATTATATGCTTTTGGCTTCCAAAAGCCAAAAGCCAAAAGCACCTATTTAGGTGCTTTTCTGGCTTCGAAGCCAAAGTCTAAAAGCCAAAAAAGCCCAAACAAACAGGGCCATAGTACCCTTACTTAAGTGTATGGCAATGATAAGAAAATTAAGGATTAGTGATATATTCTTTGATATTTAATAGAAGAAACCAACTTACAGATTTCTTAGGTTGATCAAATTAGAGAACTTTTTTGGAATAGGCCCTCGAAGTTTCATCCCATATATTCTCCTAGCAAGACAAGTGCATTAGCTTTCCAAGAATGGAAAGGAAGAAGAAGCTATACCTAGTGAAAGTAATCAAGTACTTATGCGTACAAGTCTGTGAGATTGATAAGTTCGCAATAAATTCTGGAAGTTGCCCTTCAAAGTAATTATCGAACATCCGCCTGCGTAAGCAATTGCAAGATTAATTTATCTTTGTTTCCAACAAGGCACTATGTAATCTATTACTCTCCAAATTGACTCCACCTGTGATGTATACATAGTCAAAATTAAATAGTTTTTCACTTAGTATTTGAGAAAGTAAAGGAAAATGAGGCACACTTACAGGGATTGAAGATTCATTAAACGTGAAGATTCATTAGGAAAAAGCCCATCGAGTTGGTTGTTGTTGAAGTGCCTAGCTAAGTGAAGACCATTCAATCAGTAATGAGAATATTAAATGTCTTTGGCAAAAAAAAATGAAATTGAGACAATTTGAGTACTGACAAAAGTCTGGAGTAATAAGCATGCACTACGTACACCATTCAGCAAGATGAACTTTTTAATGCACATATTCCTTGATGACAATCACAGGAATATTTACACTCTGAGGTTCTAAATCAACTTTACAATCACGACTGTAAGGGAATTAAAAGGTTTTGTAATCACCATGTTTCCAGTTTGGAGAGATTAGCAACTTCTGGAGGTATTGAACCGCTTAAGTTGTTGTTGCTCAAATCCCTACAAAAGGAAATGGTAAGTAAGTATATCATCGGATTAAGAATCCTTGCTATCACACAACAAGTGTAACATATTTTGTTCCATTGACAATAAGGGGTTAAAATATAAAACAGAAACTAAGATGTTGCTAAACCAGGTTGAATCAAATTTAAACAATACTGGTTGTTTCAAAAAATATAGAACATTTATAGTAAACACTAGCATACACGTAGACAAGTCTATATTTGGCATGAGACCTCGATTCTATACCTAATCTTTTTTAGTTACCACCATATATTCTGCAGTAAATCACCATGAATCCGCTATAACAGGTCGAATAATACTCATTTGAACCTAATATCGCATATTCCTACTCCTACAACATCTTAATTCTAGCATTTTCCAAAGTAAGCAGTTTCCACATTCACAGTATCAGCCATCAATGCGAGAACTCACAGAGATACCAGCTCCGTCAAGTGAAAGATCGCCCGCGGGATCTCGGTGATGTTCCAGTAGCCAGTCACGTTCCTGCATCACCCAGAGCCACCCATCAATCCCCACGCAACAGAGGCGCCGCGAAACGAAAGAGCAGAAGCCTCGGGCGAGCGTGGAAGACGACGCGCACAGGTGCGTTATGCGGCATTCGCTGGTCGAGTCGTCGCAGCTGCAGTCGACGGACGCTTTCGTCGCGAGGGACTCGAACCAGACAAGCTTCCGGCATGGGTCCTCCGCCGCCGCCGCGCCATCCTCCAGGCCCCACTTCTGGAACACCGCGCGCAGGGCAGCCGCTGCAGAGAACGGGGCAGATCCGTGTGACTACCCTCGAATTCGAAAGCGAGCAGACTTCGCTAGTTTAGAATCGATACCGTCGGAGGCGTTGGTGCGGTGCTGCTGCTGCTGCAGCAGCGACGGCGGGAACGGCCCGTCGCGTTGGGCGGCGGCGAGGGCGAGGAGCCCGAGGAGGAAGAGGAGGAAGAGGAGGAGGGGAGGGGAGGATGCCATGGGCGTGGGTTGACTTGGGGAGGAGGAGGGGTGGGAGCATCGGGGAGGCTTGGGGTTTTGGAGTTTGTTTTGACCTCGCGCCGTTGCGCGGGTCTGGGGAGACGAGGTAGTGGATGGCCTCGTGGGGGCGGCTACATCGGGGAGTGGAGTGGACGGCGGGAGGCTCCGGCCGCCGGCGGGAGATGCGGCGGATCAGCGGCGCCGTTCTTTGCGTTTTGAGCGGCAGGAAAAGGGAAGGAAGGCGCCTCCATTCCAGGACGATAACTAAGAGCATCTGCAGCAGCTTCCCCGTTCCATTTCCAATAGCCAAAAAATACCGATTTTGAGCAAAACCGCACGCCCAGCAGCTTCCCGAGCGCGTTCCGTTCCCGAACTCATTCCCCATCCTCCCGTTTGCTTCCCCATTTCTACCACACTCGTCGCGTTCCCCAAACCACAACCGTCGCTGCCGGATACCTCCTCCCCGCCAGTCCGCGTCGCTCGTGTCGCCCCGCAGTTCGGCCGCGCACGATCCCCCGCCGCTCCGCTCCACCGTCGTACACCCCCTCGTCCCCGTGCTGAGCATTGAGCAGCCCGTGGAGAGGACGGCCAGCCCCCATTCTCTGTCTTCGTTCCGGATCCGAGCTTCTCCGAAGTCGTGCTGGAGCGAATCGAGTTGGGCGGCGACGCGAGCGACCGGATCCATGTCGTAGTGGTCCGCACCGACGGCGCGGACGTCTTCTCCGAGCAGATCCAGGCGGTATTTCTCCCCGCACGGGCGATGCCGTGGTGAAGCAGGTAGGCGCACGAAATCTTCACCGGCCATTGTTGCTTCTCCGCCTCCCATTTGATGCGCCCACGCTTGCAGGTTCTCCGTGAGCCAAGCTCCATTGGACGCGCTGGGATCTTCGAGCGCCGGATCCAGTGCCGGTTCTTCCTTGTCCCGTTCGGCTTTGCCCCGGCGCCCACGGGAACCCCCCCTCTGCCCTCTGTGGTCTGATTCCCCGCGACGTGAGTATCCCCCATGTGGACTGATCCCCCTACCTCGAAATTTTTAGCAATGTGTTCACGAGAAAATGCTATGAAATATGTGTGATGTGTGCTTCTGTTTGTACATACTGAAGAAACATGTATGCAGTTGATTGCGGCTTTGGGGCATAGATTGCCGCGAGTTGATTAATCGGACTTTAATTTGCTGCAGATCCTTCAAGCTTGTGCACTATACAAGGAAGAAGAGCGGAAATCATTTCAGTTCTTGCACTGCTGGAATGTGTTGCAGCACCACCAAAAATGGACTGATAAGTTGTCACAAAAGAAGCAGAAGATTTCCTCGAACTCAACTCCGGGTTCATCTAGTCCGGCCAACAGCTTTGCAGGTGGTCTAGACACTCAGGGAGAAGCTCCAAGTCAAGAAGATGTCTCCATGAAGAGGCCAGAAGGTAAGAAGGCGGCGAAAGAGCGACTGAGGCGAGGTAAAGGTTCTATATGCTCTGACGGATCAGAATCAGTGTACATGGAGGCATTAGATAATATTTGGGCCCGGAAGTCAGAGGCAGATGGAGTGAGAGATAAGAAGAGAGAAGAGAGGTATGAACGAGCATACGCACTGGAGCAGGAGAGGCTCGAACTAAAGAGGCAGGACTTGGAGCTGAGGAGAATGGTTGAAGAAGAAAAGATAATGAATATTGACACTACAGGGATGGCCGGTCCCCTTAAGCAGTATTACACATCTTTGCAGAACGATATCATTGCTAGGTGCTGCAGCGGGTCCGGATGACTTACCTTTTGTTGTGTGACATTTGCAGAAGAACTGTTATGTAGTATTTCTTATGGTTACGAACTATTATGCTACTTGAACTTTCGTTACGAACTGTTATGTAGTATTTCTTACGGTTACGAACTATTATGCTACTTGAACTTTCGTTAAGAACTGTTATGTAGTATTTCTTATGGTTACGAACTATTATGCTACTTGAACTTTCGTTACGAACGGTTATGCTATGGGCAAATATGATAACAATTTCATTATTCGAATGAGCGCGTATATGACAAACTACTACCGATTACATAAGCAAATGAGATTACATAAGCTAGTAGAGACTACATAAGCTAATGAGATTACATAAACTAGTAGAGACTACATAAGCAAATGAGATTACATAAACTAGTTGCCTCCGAAACGCTGCCACATATGCTCCACTAAGTCTGCTTGCAACTGAGAGTGAGCCTGCCTGTTTCTAATAGACTGATAACTTTGGATGAACTCCAAGAGTTCCGGTGTATGCTCATGAGATACGGTCACATTTTCTCCGGCTCCTTCATAATTGTGGTCTTGCGTGGCTTCGTCCCTTCATATTCTATTATCATGTTGTGCATTATCACGCAGGCAGTCATGATGTCTCGGAGCGTCTCTTGGTTCCAGAAGCGAGCTGGTCCTCTGACAATGGCGAAACGCGCTTGAAGAACTCCAAATGCTCGTTCCACATCCTTTCTGGCCGCTTCTTGAGCTTGTGCGAAGAACTTTTTCTTATTACCTTGGGGGCATGATATTGTCTTCACAAATGTTGCCCATGAAGGATAAATCTCATCTGCAAGATAATATCCCATTGTATAGTTGTGACCATTGATATTGTAATTAACCTCAGGAGCTTGCCCTTCGGCTAACTTTGCAAAGAGGGGCGATCGTTGAAGAACATTGATATCATTGTGTGACCCGGGTAGACCAAAAAATGCATGTCAAATCCAGAGATTTTGTGAAGCCACAGCTTCAAGAATTATAGTGGGCTCGTGCACGTGTCCACTATACATGCCCTGCCATGCTGCAGGACAATTCTTCCACTTCCAGTGCATGCAGTCTATGCTACCAAGCATACCTGGAAAACCTCTTTCCTCTCCACTCTGAAGTAACTTAGCAGTATCAATCTCATTTGGAGATCGCAAATACTCGTCTCCAAAAACTGCAATAATAGCTTTTACAAACCTTTTGACACTTTCAATAGCAGTGCTTTCCCCAATATGAACATAATCGTCCGTAGCATCAGCTGCAACTCCGTACGCAAGCATTCTGAACGCAGCGGTTATCTTCTGCAAAGAAGATAATCCTAGAGTACCAGCGCTATTTCTTCTCTGCACAAAATAATCATCGTACTGCTCTACTGCATGCAAAATACGAAGAAATAGAGGACGACTCATTCGGAACCTGCGTGAGTAAGAACAATTGTTGGTACGTACAAGCTTAACACAACAATGAACATTAAGCAAAACATGATTCCATGGCATACCTGCGCCGGAAGAATCTAGGGCCATAGATAGGAGCATCAGAAAAGTAGTCATTGTAAAGTCTTAAATGGTCTGCTTGTCTATTGCGATGAACCACTTGACAACCAACCACGGACCCTACAGGACGTCGAACTTGCGAACGATTCTGGTGTTCATGAGCTACTTGCATGGTCTCGAAGATAAGTTGGTCGTCTTCATCGGACGACGACGAATCTAACAGAGTTCCCATGAAAAAGGTTCGGCGACTCATGGTGGAAAACGACTGGGTGGGAAGTGCAAATGGCTTTGATGCTGCTTCAGAAGGAAAGAACAGGAATTGGCTGTGTTGGATGGGAATGAAGGATGAGCAGCTGGGTGTGCTGCATATATAGAGCTCAAAATATAGCCGTTGGGAATTAGCCGTTCGAAAAAAATAGCCGTTCGGAATTAGCCGTTTGAAAAAATAGCCGTTGGAAAAAAAACGCCGTTCGAAATAATATTCGTTACGAAAAAATGGCGGTTCAAAATTAAGGTGGTAGTTATAGGAAATCAATAAAATATAGGATTGTGGGATATAGGGAATGAGATTTAGGGAAGCTGTTGGAGTAAAAAGAGATATAAGAAATGGATCTTTTAGAGAAGCTCCCCATATGGAGATATAGGGAATGGGATTTGGGGAAGCTGCTGCGGATGCTCTAACTAGTGAACACAGTCTAACTAGTGAAACTTTCAATCAAATTTCAACTTGAAAATTTGAACTTTCGTTATGAATTTAAATTTTTAGCGAAAATAGAATTCCAACTTGAAGATTGAAGAATTCTAATTAGAATTTTTCAAGTTTGAACTCGATAGTTGGTACGGAGATAACTAGTTAGCGTCTCCAAGCCAGTGAAACTTTCAGCTAGAAAATGAACTTCCAATTTGAAACAATCGAACAAGAAAAATTGATCGTTTGTCACAATCATAGCTGTTCCTCTATTATTTGCTGCCCCTTCCGTGGTAGTACTTGATATTTGCCACTGCTCTCTTCTAATTCGGGTGGCAAATGATCAATTTTCTTCCAACTTTTTAACTCAACTAGACAACTTTCCGCGCGATTGCGCGATGCGACGTGTAGTGCTACTTGTTACGCATTATATACTTCAAAGTATCATTGACATACATATAGTATCCTCATGTTCTAACGGTAGATTACATAAACTCAGTCCAAAATACATCTAGATTTTAAATAGTCTTTTGGTTTTGATAAAGACCCATGTTTTCACATCATCGAGTACCCGAAATACATCCAATCTTTCAGGCCAAGTTCTGCACGTTTGTTGTTGTCCCGGACGTCTAGTGACCTGCAAATTTAGAATAAATATGCTGGAGGTGTTATTTTTAACACATTAAAAGAAAGTAGCAACATAATTAATATATTTCAAAGTAGCAATAGGCGAAAGTTATGTCCTGAGACTATAAGATGATTGTTTCAATTTTAATTTAACTATTGTATGAAGCAATTGAAATAGAAAAGAATAGTCAACAGGTTACATAGGTATCATGCGAACTAATTTTTGTTTTTATTAAAAGTAACCCCAACTTTCTAATTCCACTTTTAGCAGTAAATAAGAATGCCAGCAAAAAGAATCAAGCCTTATATGAACTTTTTCATACAATTAAGGGATATTTATGCTATAATGATAGAACTAAAAAATTGTACATGTGTAATTTCACTAATCACGGCTAAAATTTGTGTGTGAAAAATTTGGCAGACCACCTATAGATGGACCACCATTTTAAGTTTCCTGATCCATGTGTGCGTCAAAAACTAACCTAAAACATATGATCAGATCCTTATCGAAGGGAATATGTCCATATTTTTGCGTTCTGAACCCAACCATAAGAATGTGAATTCTTCAGAGCACGTATTATACATTCTCATTGAAATAATTAACCGCTACTTAAAATTAGCATTATTTGCCCCGGCAAAAGGCATGTACATGATCATCAGTTTGTTTATTGATATCTTCTCATCTATATTTGTTGACATACATTTGAGCTGAACTTCTCAGCGATGTTACATCAATGTGAATAAAAATTATCTCCGTCACATGATATTTTGGATAACTTGGCTGTTCAGCTTCTCCTATGTGTAACACCATTTCTGTTCTTCCGCTTTGAGCTATCGTTTAGTTGTCGTGGAAATAACCAAAAGGGTTCTTAAACCAAACACTCTGAATAGCAGTAAACTGCTAAACTCAATTGTCTTATATGTCTAAATGCGACGATGAGATTTCTTGTGTCGAAGCGCAACTAAAATATAGGGAAACAACCAACTAACTACCCACTATGTGACATTCGTTGGATAACAGCAGCACTAATCCCCGATTATTTTCATCTGCGAGCAGCTGAGCACAATATGGAAATCCATAAAAAGAATGTCAAATTTTTGATACATGGGTGAAGAGAGTAATACAGCTGTTGTGTGTGGCTAAACAAAAGAGCTTCTGCACTCGGTAATAGGGGAAACTATAAAAAAAATATCAGCTGTAGTGAGGTAACACTTTGAAATGAAATAAAATTTCTTCATTTTTGGCACATAAGAACATTGAATATTCTAGTAGCAGAGTGAATAAAATGAACACACCGTATAGGTCCAATCTAACAGGAAAGCACAAAACAGTAAGCAGCTCCATTGGTTGAGAACTCTGCAGAGGAGCTTGAGCATGACTGCTGTGAGCAATGGCAATCAGGGAGAGAAGGGATTAGGAAATTACCACTTGTTTACAACAAACAGTAATAGCCTTCAATCATCAGAAATATACTGGCTTAGTACAACAGAATGCTCTATTTCAATAGCATGCCACTAAGTGACAGTGTCAGATAGGGAAATCTTAGTGCAACGTAAGGTGGTGAATTTACATAACGGAAGGCGGTGAATTTACATTAGGATCCTACAGATACATACATTCAGGAAAAAATATGTTGTCCGATGGGGAAGAGGAAAGTCCAAACGATCAATTTTGCTTCTTTACCAACTCACTAAAATGTAAGGTGGGTATTCAATACATATGCATAACGAAAGAAAAGGAACAATGGTTGTGTAGTCTAATAGGTTAAGAGATCCTGCAAAACGAAATAAACTGAACCAGGAGCTTGTTTAACCTGCATTTTAATAAAACTTGCGCAGATTAATTCTAGAAACACTATATCACCAATTGCATTCTAGAAAGTTGCAGCCTTGGTACTTAACAGAGGATGAAATCAAAGTGTATAATATTCTGCCATTTCATCTCCAAGGTGGGTATATTCATTGCATATGCATAAAAAAAAGAGAAGAACAATGGTTGGTGTAGTCTAATAGATTAAGAGATCATGTAAAACAAAATAAACTGAATCAAGGCCTTCTTTGACCTAGAAATTAATAAGATTTGATCCCGGATTGGCTCTAATATACACTATATGCATTGATAGTATTGTAGAAAGTTCCAGCCTCCGTACTTAGTAGAGCAGGAAGTCGACGTATATTTTTTTCTGCTATGTCATCTCCAAACTAATAGGGATCAAAATCGTTAGGACGGAAACCAAGCATTACGTCACTTTCCTCGCAGCATCTCAAGCATTTTCGTAGCATCAAACCTAAATTTTGGTTGTAAACCAGAGTTAGCAAATGTCAAATTTCTAGTCGTCTCTCCTAACGACCAAAAGACCGAGAAAATGAAATAATGCAGCACCTTGAGATATTGCAATGCGATGGGGTTTTATACATTTTTCCATTTCCCCTGCAACTCGATCAATGGGGTGTTAATTTATCACACAAAGGCAAAGGTCGAACACCTGAAAGGCGCTGGCATGCTGGCGGCAGCAGGGCCAGTGGTCTGCAGGCAATCAGAAGATGTGACAGTCAGTAAGAAATCAAGAAAGGAAAAACAAATCCTTGAACTGAAATAAAGGTTGCAGGAGATGGATATCGTGGAGAAAACGATGGTGAGTCTCGACGCAGACCATTAGGATGGTCATCGCACTCGTTATCCCTTGTCGGTGATCAGTGGCCTCCGCCGCCGCCACCACTTAACCTCTGGTCCCGGTTCGGCCATACGACAGTGGAGCAGCAAGGAGGAGGACGCGGCACGACGCAGCGCGCCGCGCCAAGGAGAAAGAGGGGCGGAGCTGGACTATGGGGAGGAGACGATGGCTGTGATGTAGGGAGGAGAAGAGGAGGAAGGAGCTGGAGCGCAGCAGCAGGAGCGGGGCGTACGGAGGAGTAGGAGCTCGGCGATACGTCGTCCCGGTCTGCGGCGCTGCGTCGTCCCGGTCCATGGCGCCGCCTCCAAGGCCGGGGAGGAGAAGGGTGGCACGCAGTCAAGTAGATCGGCAGATGGGACAGTGACAGCCAGGCGAGTGAGAGGACAAAGCGGCCAATCGGTGGATGCGGCGGGGCGGCGGCCAGGCGAGTGAGAGGACGAAGCAGTGCATCGAGGCAAAGGAAGTGGGGATCCGATCTGAGACCTCGATCAGACGTAGCAATCTGTTGGATGCGGTCTGAGAGGATTAGATCGGACGGCCTGTTATGCACAACGTGGACCAATCAGAAGGCTCAAATCCCAGCTACTTTTATATATAGAGATACTACTAGAGAAGTGGAGTACCTAGTGCAACTTCACTGTAAGCAGGCTTCTGCCTAATTAAGCAGATCAAGCAGAGGTTGGTTGCTTTCGCGTGAACGAAACTCTTTTTTTTTCGAATCAGGATCTTCTTTCATTAATCGACAGCAAGATTACCGTCGTGTTGTGGGCAATTGACAAGGAAGCCGGGTGTCATATTAATCCATGTACACCTTTGCCTATCCATGTACACCATTTCGTGCAAACCTATCAATCGTTCTGTAAAGTTCACAGAGCAATTGCAAAATGTAAATGTATATTACTACATGCGTTGACAGAACTACTGGTTATTGATGCTCTACAATTTTCTCATTTTGCTTTCTTTCATATTCAGGCTAAGCAGCAATCAAGTGCTAACGCTAAACACAATCGCAAAATGAAGAATTATCCATCACAATACATATGGTTCACATAATTACACTCTTTTGGTACTCCCCATTAGGCTATTACACGAAATCAAAAGGAGGCAACTTTGGACAGGTCGATGTATAGGTGTTACTATCTTCTTGGTATCTGCCTACCTCCTTCCAAAGGAGATGAGATAATTCACAACTGCTTCTTTGCCAGCCTTTTATTTTGCTCAATATAAGGGTAAACCCTCTGGTACTGTAATATAGCCCAAACAAGGTGCCTCCAAGAGAATTCAGGCCACAGAGGGTCTGGATTCTGCAGATGGCTAAAAGTCGTCTGCCACAGGAGGAAATTGCTCAGCCGAGTCTCGCCTGAAGTCCGAATCACAATGTCAGGGTCTGGGCAACTCGCGCTATACATATGGTGATCCAAATCGGCCACTAAAATATCCGAATGTGCACCGCTATTCGCATCATAGACATTGCAGCTGCCAGCATGCTCTTTCTGTATCATACCCCTCCGTTCTGCACAGAGCTCATTAACAGCATTGACAATCTCCGAAGTAGAGTTGTATGGCATGCAAATAGAGAAGACCAATCCTGTGTTTTTGGCTGTGCTCGCCATCAGCTTCTGAGCTGCTAGCCTCACCGGTTCGCTTAGCATGTCCAAGTTCCCCCAGAAGTTGATCTTGCAGTTAACCTTGTTGATGACATTTCTGTTTTCCAATAGCTCATTGATCTTCTCCTCCATCAACTCCATCAAGGACTGCACCTCACTCGGGTCTCGTTTAAAATTGTCGATACTAAACGCGTACACTGTGATATACTTCATCCCCATTTCATGGCAGTATATAAGACTCGCAATTAGAGCAGAGAAACCCACCCTATGACCAGCGCCTTCCTTGATACTTCTGAATTTAGCATATCTACGGTTACCGTCCATAATAAACGCAATGTGTTTAGGCATTGGGCCATATGAGAGGACAGCTATGATGCATTTGTGTAGAAAATTCTGCAAAGTTGCAATAACTCCAGTTGTAATTATCTCATCGGGCTTCTTCTCCTTCTCCATCTTCGGATCCTAGACCAACAGATAGAACGGAAATGATCAGTGCCTTTGCAACGTGCAGAAGAAATGCAGATTTCAGCACAACCAAATGTCATAGCTCTTTGAGGATCTTACACGGCTAATAAGTGAGTCGAGCATTTCCGCGAGGGGGCATCAACCAAGCAATACGCCGATATCAAAGCTGCAAACAGGAAAAGACATAAGGTTTCAGCCTTCCTACATGGGAAGAAGAAAGCGAATGTTCACCGTCAGAATCTGAGTACGAGATATATACAGGAAAAAAGAGCAGAATTATGTGAGATATACACTAGGGGTAAAAAGAGCAGACAAAGACAACCAGACCTCTTTAAGAACGAAACTAGAATCATCTTGGGCTATTTCTATCTAATGAAAATTGCAACTACTGAAGCTTGCAGAAAAATTAGGACTGAAAGACTATATAGCCTTCGGATTTGCAGCACCAGATTTCAATTGCCTTGACTACACAAAGTGACCCAACGATGAGGGCCACAGGGGTAGTGGGGTTCACAACTTTACTCGCAAGTTGGCTACCTATCCAGCATTCCAATTCAAACATGTGCATGTAAGTGCCCAGTTTCGTACTTGCTGATACACATTACAGAGGAGAAACCAAAAAAGGATGGAACTTTTCCAGATAACAGTGTTGAGAACTCTAGAGAACATGCAAAGCACCTCAGGAACAGGAACAGCAGCTTTCCTTTTCTTTCCTGAAAAAGGGCAGGCAGGATAATGCTCAAATTCCTACAGAAAGCTTGCAGAACTCTTTTTCGAGGAACTAAAGCTTGCAGAACTTCTACAGAAAATAGCTACAAATTTAGTTCCGAGCTCCTAAAACAGCACTCATACCAACCAATCGGTTAGATAAACTCGGGAATGAATCAGCATAAATCAAATCGCCCTCCCAAATCGACTCAAGCAAGAACAAGCGCACGCATGTACACCTTCGTCGAACACATGGCAGGCAAGCGCGAGAGGCAAGATTTGGAGAACCATCCGCGGAGCGAGCACAGAACGATTCATTCAACTAACCTGCAGGATCAGGGTCCGGGAGCGGGGTGGTGCCACACTAGGACTAGGGAGGCGAGTGGCGGAGGAGAGATCTGAGACCGGTGGAGCAGGCGGGTACTTGTGGGCAAGAGGCTGAAAGCCACATCAACTTGTAAAGATGTGACAACCTAACGTTTGCTAGCTTAGACATATTAAATATTTTAGAAGTGTGATTCTTCTTGTAGCTCCCACGTACAAATATAAATTATATGGACTATTTAACCTCCTAGAAGAAATGTTGGGAATGGCCTGGGCTTGACCCTTACTACCCACACTATGTGAGGATATAACACACCCGCTACACCAACTACTCTTTAGCTGGTTAGTCTTTCTTTCTTACTAGTTAGTGTAGTTAGTGTTTGGGGAGATCACACTTTTACCCAAGGAAACTCTTATTCATCACTAAAACCATTGATACATCACTCTTTAGTTGCTATCCTAGCTACCACTCTACCAAAGACTATGCCACACTCGCTAGTATTCTATTCTACTCATGGTGGCTCATGGTAACTTCACTTACTTGTACATGGAAAAAGGGTGGCACCCCTATTTATACTTGTACAAGACCGTTAGATGCATGACAACTGTCATCCTCTTAACCATCATACTATAAATATCTCTATTCTAGAAATCTCTACAATATTTGCAAGTCATAGATACTTTCTTACTTCATAACTTCTCTAGCACTACACTTAAAATATCTTACTCTAGAATTTTTCCTAAATTCTAGTGTTCTCTAAAATATCTTCACCATACTTATTCATGATATTTTTTAGTGTCTTCTTCTCAAATATCTTTCTCTTGAAATACTTAAAATCTTCTAGAGTATTTTAAATATGCATTGCTCAAAAAATAATTAAATTAAAGCGATTTTGGGAAATACAAGCACGTTGCGCGCCAGGAAATACGAACCCTAATTAAGCTCCGACACTACAACCCGAACCTGCAAACGCCGCAGAATAACAAGCGCACTCCACGGACAGTATGGATCCTAATTCGACTAAGCTCGGAAACCTAGAATCCGGCCCCCGAATGTGCAGGCAAATTTCCCCACGCACGAAGCCAGAGACCCTCGAATTCGAGCTCAACAGCCTCTCCCCAACCCTCGCGAACCCGACCAAACCGCGACCAGAGCGTCCAATTTCGGAACCGAAGCAAAGCCGGAAGCAGAGGAGGAGGTGCAGACCTTCTTCTTCCAGCCGGAGGGCGCCGGGAGTTCGGCGCCCGCACCTTCCTCCCCCTCGACCGCCTCCTCAACGGCGTCTGCGAGGGCGGGCGGCGGGAGTGTGCGAGGGCAGCCGCGGTGCGAGGGCGGGCGGTGGGGGCGTGCGTGGACGGCCGCAGCGTGCGAGCGCGGGGGGCGGGCGCGGCCGCCCGCGAAGGCGAATGGCGGGGGCGTGCGCGGGTGGCGGGCGCGTGCGAGGGCAGCCGGTGGCGGGGGCGTGCGAGGGTGGCCGCGGCGCGCGAGGGCGGGGGCGCGGCGGGGGCGAGGGTGCAGGGGCAGTTGGGATCGAGGTGAGGGGGAGGAAGCGGACGTGGTTGGGAGAGTGCTTTGCAGCCATCCGGTCGAGATGATAAGTATTCCACTGGTACAGATTTCCCTCGCTCCACGAATTAAAATACGGACGAAATAAGTCTTCATCTCAGAACGTGGATGGGTATCGGCCAGTACAGTTGGTGATTGTGATTGATTTGAACTAGTTTTATTAGTGTGATTGATAATCGAGCATGACTATTTTGCTTTGTTTTTCCTTTCTGACAATGAGGAGCGTTTTCTGGTGCTAGCTAAAACTCTCTCCGTTTAACTTTAGAAAGTGTATTTTGATCAAGCACAAAGATTAAAAGGGCATGAAACCAAAAGAATACTAAAAGGAAATAACCAAACTATCTATGGTATAGTGGACCATTTTGCGCGCGATTTGTGCTGTTCGGCTGCTAGCCACACCTTGGTTCCATTTTTGGAATCGGGGTGGTAGATAGCTGACCGGAGCAGCGCGGCGATGGTGACCAGCAATGGGAAAAATAGGGAAACTTCCTCGGGAGGGAAAAAGGAAGGGAGAAAGCAAAACGAGGGGCGTTGGGGTTAGCAACTCACCATGAAGACGCACATGTGATCGACTGACGCTGAAGTGGTTGGGAAGGCTGACGACGACGGCGTGCAGCGGCAGCAGTGGAGGAAGTCATCAGTGAGGAAAGGGGGGATCAGATCTAGCTCGATTCCATGGAGGAGTTTCCTACAGGCTACGTGATTATTCAACAGAGAGAAGATGTCAGAGGTTTGGGTGCTTTCAGAAGACAAAAACGAAAAAGCCGGAGGTGTGGTCTGTGTGGGCGAGGAGAAGGAGGAAGCTGGGCCTGGCCCCGAGAGGAGAAGGGGGAATGGGCCGGCCCAGAAGGTAAATATTTTCCCCATTTCTTTTTATTACATTTTTCTTTTGTTCTAGTTGGAATTTGAACTAGAAAGAGGTTTAAATTTGGGTTTTTGGATTTAAAAATTAAAGAGGGTCTCCGGGGTATTTCTCACCTTCATGAATTTTCTCAGGTTTAAATTCAGATATTTGAGCAATTATTTGAATATAGGATGGAATTGTCCAATTGAGGGTAATTTGAAGAACTTTTCTTTTGAAAGTGCAAATGAACTTCGTTGGGTTCGAATTTTTTTATAGAATCTATGAGAGTTTTTTAGGGCTTGTAGAAATTTTGAAAAATATAGTTTCGATGATTTTCGGTTCAAAGTTTTTCCTTCGAGTTTATTATAGGGTAGATTTTTAGGGTTTTCATTTTGAGACAAAATTGAAATTCCTATATACATTTTTGGACGTGAGGGGAAATGGTTCTTTGTATCTTCATGATCACCAAGGACCATTTCTTCACCAGTTTATACATTAGGGTCGGTACAATAGAAGTCATGATCAATCATTTTCAAAAACATGATTTGAAGGTTTGACACTATTGCTATAAATATTTTCATATTTTTATTAATTTTATAAATGCATGACTTTAATATATTCTAATCGACAACATAGGGACATTTCGGAGACGACATTGGAAACATCTCATCTCGACAGAAGACAAGAACTCATCGCCGCATTCCTTGTTAGAGAGGTATTTATGAATATGGTCAATTCCACACCTCGACTTGGAAGAAGGTGAGTTCGCCTTTGTTAAGAAATGACAACTATGAAATTCATGTGACATATATGCATGTGCTATGTGATATGAATTTCTTTGTGTACTTTGAAGTAATGTCAACTTTACTTTGTGGATTAATATGATATGAGGTTTATGAAATGGACTAGGAGTTCACTCTGTGAATCAATATGTTATTTGTGTCAATTTTTCTGTGGATGAATGTGATATGTATCAGTTTTCTTTGAATGAATGTGATATGTATCAATTTCTTGTGAACGTATGATATATGTGTAATTTCTGTTTTGTTTCCTGATGGTAGCCAATAATCAAGAATATATAGTGTTTCTGGAAAATCTGATCACATCGGTTCTATAGCCACTACTGCCTATGATAAGCGAGATATCACAAATAGTTCTTATCTAGAATCGCCTGGGACGATGGAGACAGATGATTCTTATTAAGAATCCTGCCTCATCACAGGTGGTTTCATTACTGCCTGTGATGACAAGGGGTTATCACAGACCCTTGCTTACAGGTGGTTCAGGAAACTGCATGTATTGACGTTTCTAAACCGCTTGTAATGGACATATCTGTAGTAGTGGCGATTGTTCTAGTGTTTGTCCCACACACTATCATTCCCTGGCACCATTGTCGATGATTTGCCACGCCAGTTGATCGATGTTTGATTACCAATAATCAATTTGCTTTTGTTGGAGGTGGAGTTTTGTGCCACGTTGCCTATTTTCGATGGTATCATTATGGCATCTACCTATGATTTTCTATGATGATATCTTCATCTTTCGATAATCACACATGGAGTGTTGATGCTAATTGAATCTGTTTTACGGTGGTCTGTCGTGCAATTTTTATTGGAGCTACCGTATCATTTTTAATGTTCTATATGGTTGAGTTAATTTGGCTTATAGTAGTTGGAGAGAGACATTGAGTAAATGAAAAAAAATAGATCTTCCAAGTGGGGAGTTTTTTAGGAGGTTTCTGATGACAGCCTATTTGTACTCTGTCGGATCTAGATGTAAAAATCCAAACACTTAAGGTTGCATATCATATCATAGTAAATGGAACATACGCGAAAAAAATAGCAAATTGGAATAATTCCATCGCGTGCTAGTAAGCAAAACTTGAACAATCCAACAATAAGATTCAGCCATGCCCGATGCCTAATTGACAGGACAACGAAAATTGCATATGTTAGAATGAAGTTATACGTGCATATAGCATAGAAGTCATTGAATTGATAGATTCAGCCCTCTAGAAATATCAAAAGCACAACGAGGGCATAATATGTAAGCAGTAATTTGCTACTAATTAGGTGCTAACCATTATCATTGAGTAGACAATAGTGGGGGCATCTTTTTAGACCAAAGTCATTAACGATGGGGCATCTCAGTAACAAATAGCATTGGAAACATCTACAAATTCAATCTTCAAGATGAAATGGCTTGTTCCCTTTTTGTAAGAATAGTAAAAGGATTGTTCATACTTCAGTTTAGTTTATTCAGGAATTTACAAAAGTCTCAGGGTCGAATCTTTCCCGACCTTAAGAATCTGGCATAGTAATGGGAACTGCTCCTCGATTACTTCAAAATGTATGGTTGCAACAAAAGAAGTGAAAGGGAAAGCACCACTCTCACACACACAAGCCGTACGTATCGATGCTAGCTTTAGTTCTCTCTGTGTATCCTTACCTCTCTTTTGCTTTTCAGCTTAAGAGGATTAATGTCGCATGCCACGTGGCCATGTCATGCAATGCATACATGTTCGATGAATGTACGTTCTTTCCTCGAAATAAAAATTACCTAAAAAAACTGAATATACGTTGCATGGCTGTTCCAATATGCAAACCACAACGCATGGTTTATACATATATAGTGAGTACAGTGAGATCACTCTGACCTACTGGCAGAACAGAGCAAGCTGCTAGCTGCATACAAGCTAGAGAAGCGAGTACAAAAGCACAAAGAATCAGGGGATGGACGGCCAATTCGGCACCGTTGGTTTGATAAACACAAAAGATTTGGAAAAGAGGAAGAAGAAGGGATCACCATAGAATATAGATTCAAATCAAATATTGGAAGAATATGCGAAAGGTAGATTGATCAATCTCAGTCACCGCCGTGGTCAAAAAATGACAGATTTCTTGCGAGGGAAGATTGCAACTTTTGTACATACCCCCACTACCAAAATCCACATTAAAGGAGAGCTCTCCCAGCTCGCCACCACTTTCCACAAAGCCAAGGATCTCATCTTATAGCTCCTTCCCGTCCTTGCCATTCAATCTCACACTGGAAGAAGCCAAGAAGAGCACCTGTGGATGGTGGTCGCCGGCTAGTCTCTCCGGCGCGGCGCAATCGTCGTCTTCTCGGCACGCCTGAATTGTAGCTGTGTCAGACATGGAGGTAACAACCCAGCAGAAGGTGAGTGCAGAGTGTTCATGTGAACCTAGTGTGTTATATCTGACGATTAGTTCGTGGACTACTTATTTCTTTTCAGAATTATGTCCCTCTCTTATGTACTGATCTGTGAGACCCACTGACATATGCAGCTCTTTTATTTTCTTATGAGGTGACAATTGTACCACCTTGCCAATCATTTGGGTGTGATACTTATGTTAGTTGGCCTAACTAAATCAACAAAAGCAGGGAGGGTTAATGTTCCAGTAATGGAAGCTTAGGTGTTCCTGGTGGGCATTGCTCAAGTATTTAACTCTGATGATTTTCTTGTCAGTAAAGCGACTTCTGAAATGCTTTGCTTAGCTCACAGGTACACCTACTAAGTTCTTTTTATTCTGTTTGCAAAATACCAAACGTACCTAAGAATCAAGAACTCCTGAATGCAATAAACTAGGAATTTATCAGGTGTCCTGTGGGCCTGTGTGGCAGGCATTTCTCTTGCTTCTACAGAGGAGGAAACTGGAGAAAATGCATTTACTATATTATCAAATCAATTTATTATTTTCTTTGAACTATATGCAGCTTTTTTTGTGGGGTGAAAGCATAGGAACACTTATCTTGTTGTTTATTGCATGACTCGACTGACAAATTAGCAGAGTGCTTGCACGTTAACAGTGAAAGTAAGTAACAATGAGCAGAGTATTTTAGGGCGTGACATTTCTTCAGTTCAATCAATCCATTTGCTCCATGCTACCACTAGGCACTAGTTGGAATTGTCGATGCTTTGATTTGGTGAGGAATGTAAATAATTTTCTCTCTCTCTTGAGAAATGGCCCAGAAAATGTAATAAACTTTGCCAAAGAAAAACCAGTATAGGTACAGAGGCGAAATGCATGGCAAGTAAAACGAAAATTGCATGCATGCATTAAGTGACCAAGGTTACCTGTTGTGAATAGGGTCAGGCCCCTTGGGGATCCTCCTCTTGCTGCTCCGGAACGCGTCCGCGCCGGCCGGTCCGCCACCCGAATGCCGCGCCGGGGAGCTCGTCGTCGTCAAGTCGGCCACTCCACCGCCAGTTGGAGCAGCAGCGTTCGGCCCTAAGCTCACACCGCTCGTCGCCACCATCACCACCAAGAGACCAACACACACGAAGATGGCGACCACCACTACCCTGCAACACTCCAATGCCCCTAGCAACCTATCCGGCCGTCTTCCCATATAGAGAGAGATCTTCCTCTTGCCTTCAGATTTCTTTCTTCTCCCTGCACTAGCACACCCTAATTAATGTGATATCTCTTTTTCTCCACAGGGAAGAGAATGATGTTCTTGAGCTATAGGAGAAGCAGAGGCGCCGTTATATGAAGCCAGTAGTAGAGAAAAGCAAAGGGAGGGAGCCGAGGAGAAGAGGAGGAGGCAAGAGTTGCATGATGACAATGACAATGCCAAGGCATGCAGGCGAGACCAATGATCTCATGGAAAGGGAGTAAGTAGCAATACAGCAACACACACAAGTGCGCGTCTAACACTCTAATGCGCATTTAGATCGCGCGAATGCGCCTTTTTACGTACGTGACTTGGAACGGATCGATGGGAATCTGTGATTTTACACACACTCGCCAAAACATTCTTATCTCGTCTTCTTTTCCTTCCATTGTTCCTTTGATGCTTGGCGCTTTGCTTTGCTTTGCTTGCTTGCTTTCTCTTGCTTCTTCCTAGCTAGCTTTGCTCTTTGTTCTTTGTCTTTGCGAGTTCAAAGCAAATCTGCCGCGCTTTTGTAGGACCATGCATGGGGAGGAGAGCTGAGCTGGTTTCGGAACGTGACTTGTTTGATTTCGACCTGCTTTCTTTGGAAGTCGATGGGCCTGGCCCTGCAGTCACCTTCCCTGCTTCCTTATCATTCTCTCTTCTTCAGTTCTTTCTTTCCCGTTCGAGATACACTGACGTGAGGACCTGCCTTGGCACACGCGGGGACCTACCCTGACAAATGTGACGGAATGGAGTTTCTTAATGAAAATTCGTTTAAATTGTGCGACCAAATATATCAAGTATAGGGAGAGAGTGAGAAATTAAAATTTAGTGTATTTTTTACAGTTCTGCCAATAAATTTATAATTTCGAAATTTTCTCAAAGCTAAAAGAGAAGAGACCATGTATAAACCAAACTCGAATTGACGGCAAGGATGCATTTTTGTTCATAATTAAAAACAAACTCTAGTGCACGTACAACCCTTTTTCTTGGAGATCCCTGTTAGGACTTAATTAGGAGCATGGTTTTATGAACTAGTGGTGATCGAACCGATCAGCCTGCTGGTTCACTCGTCCAACCGTCAGTTCACTAGCAGGACCTCTAGTTTTTAGAACAGTTACATTTCATTCGTATGGTATCATATACCACAGTCAATATATAGAATCAAATGTAAAAGGAAGGAGACAAATTTGCCAACTTGAGAAGATGTGTAATCCGAACATATATGATAACGGCAATTCAAAAGAGAAATCTAGAAAACGTTGTACCAACTATTTCTCCCAAAGATGCACTCATACTGTCATACACACCTTTATCACTGTTCGAAATTAGCATCCAGCGCCGAGCTGCTATCTTCATCCGTCTCTATGCTCTCCCTCCTTTCTCCTCTTCGACACTCTTATCTGCTTCTCCCTCTCACTCTGGCAAGCCGTACAGCTCCTGGTAGTTCACCGCCCCCTCCCCGGTTGTAGAGGGAGACCAGGGCAGCGGCAGAGGAGGGTAGGATGGAGAAGCTAGGATCGGCCGGAAAGAAGAAGAAGATGAATTTTTTTTCTTTTTTGCAACAGGAGAGAAGAAGAACAAGAAAAGCACATAAATATTTAGGTAGGTCCATGAACATGAGTTCAATAAAGGGCAACGATCTCAATTTATTTTGAAGGAATGTTTTGTACTTGCACACAATCATTTCAGTCCTTCAGCTCACTTTTCCTTTTTGGATATTCACCTCTTTAGCTTACTGACAACGGAATTACGAGAGAGGCCATGTACTTTACCATTCTTCTTTGGAGAAAACACAAAATTCTCCATTGGTGCACGGCTCGCTTCTTTGAAATCTACTACAAGATCCATGGGGACCTGGAACTGCATAATGCCGTCACGAGAAGGCATTTTTCTCTTGTTCCGAGAGATTATCTGAAAGAGCCCTTACGCTTTCTTTGCTTCCCAGACGGAAAGCCCCGGTCAAATACGGCCATCTTTAGTTTGGTTCGTTGGTTCGTTCATGTAACCTACTCATTGCTCATGCATGTAGAATCGATCGATAGATCCTTTAAAAAGCGGCGTATATCCTGGCAGATGCATGTGATCCGTCTACGAATCAGGTGTCTTTTGTTTTTCCCCGTCTACGCACTTTGAGATGATGATGAAGGTTTATTTATCCCAGTCTTTTGGTAAAAGAACTGGTAGCCGTATATACCCTCTGGTCTCTGCAGTACATGCCCCACGGGGGTGTAGATGCTGCGTAGACGTCTTTTCGTGGTATAAAGTTTTGGGGAAGATCGTGGGATGGAAATTGCCTACGGATCCACTAACAAACTATGGGTTTCTTTGTGGAATTGAATCCCATTTTGTGTATTAATATGTAACTTTTTATAGGAAATTTTGTGTATCAGTATCTTTTTTACAGAGATTCAGTGAATCAATATCAGTTATGAATCAACGGCACTGACCATTTCATATAATGGGCCGGAGAAAAGTCCAAGTTTTTCCGAGCCAAAATCAGTCACGTTGAAATCATTTTTGTCGCAAATCGCTATCAAGCCCAGACCATTAAGGCTGATCTCTTGCCACCATACCGAGAACACATGATTTTCATGGAAAACCTCAGAAATCCCCCACATCTTTGGTGAGTGTAATCTCTCTTTTTCCTATCAACCTTATCAGAAGAGCAGTGTGCTCCAAGAATTAAAAATATATAAAATTAGTCATATTTATGAGAGGAACATGCTGAAAAACCATAAAATACTTGTCAATTAGAGAAAAACTAGATAAAAATCTTGACAACAAGCAACCTACCTAACTAGACTAGGTATGAAATACTGTCAGACGAAAAGGACACACCGGCAAAGCTGACCAAACTCGATACACACAGACATGACGCACCCCCACACTAAAATTCCATGAGTGTAATCTCTTTAACTCGATACTCCTACATAATTTTCATACTAGTAGGGTGCACGTGTGTTGACATGGAAAGCATAAGTTTGTTCATAGATATTGATCAAAATGTCGTTCTATTTCACGATGCGCGTCTAACGTGGTTCCGACCGTATCCCAACAAAGTTTGCATCTTCCTCTCCCCACCTCCTCCCGATGATCACTACACACTCCCCGGTTTCCTATCGCACATTTCCTTCTCCATCACCACCCTGCAGAAGACAAGGTCTCCATTACTCCCCTCTCTGCCCACCTCTCTACGCTACCTTCGGCTTCGTCGTCCCCCAACTCCACTCTGCGTCGTTCTATACCTGCAAGTTGCCATCTTTTTCAACTCTAAAGAATCTCCACCGTGGTTCCATCGCCTCCGACGGCAGCGTATTAAGCGCCTAAGACAATGAAGGACGGATATGCAACAATGGCAACATTCGTCCACCTGCATTTGGCAACAATGTCAACCATCAGCTTCACCAGGCAGCTTCGCCTTTAGCTCCGCTCCACCTTGGGCCGCCGTGACGAGCTCCATCTCTGTTCTGACAGTTAGATCTCATGTACGCGCATAAATTAGTGAACTTTGTGAAATTGATACCGCTCCTGACTTTTTTTAACAAACCTAGAAGATTATCTGGTTCCCAAAGAAAAGAAATTTGAATAAGCTTTGAACATACAAACTGTTTAATGGAATCGTGAACCAAAAAACTGATGTGTGAATTCAACACAAGTATTACAGCAAAGAGCATGGTATTCATAGCATTGTCATCATGTTATTTTCTTTAGACATGATGCCCTCTTTGTTTATTGAGTAGGGTAATACCAGACAACTCCATAGTCCATTGAGTACAATAAGCATACTAACTATATTAGTACATGAAGTTTACATAGTCCAGTAATTGGTCAGATAATAGAATAATCATCGGATAATGGACATGTTTTATAAGGCTCACACTAGTCATGGTATTGTTATACCCACCCTCATGGATTATGGTTAGAGTGCTTGGGACATGCACACGAAAAATATTCTCAACCCTCGGTTTTCTAAATGATATTGCGGCTGCAAATATTCAAGGAAAAAAATCACACACATATATCAGCATTTTCATCTATACTACCCTATAAAAGGGAGAGTTTTTCCCTCTTATCTCCGACTCAATTTACACCGTTCGATCATGATCATCCAATGGCTAATATATTTTGATGATCTGCCACTTAAAAATTACCCACCATGCCATTCACTTAAAGTTGAAAGTAATTACCCACCATTGTCCTTACTTAAAGTTGATAGCAATTACTCACTATTGCCACTGCTATACCTTCTAGAACCCTCTCTCTCGAATGTACCATGCGTGGCCGCCGCCGCCCATGCCACCCTTTGGCTGTGCCCGTGCGCCACTGTCGTTGTCTCATTCGACGCAATGTAGTATAGATGGTCTGGCTATACCATCCGACGAAGCAATAATCCCGTCCTACGCTGATCCAGGCCGCCCCGCCCTCCCTTGATCCCACGCTCCTCTCGTCACCCTCCCAGCGCATCGCTCGTGCATCACCGTCTCTTTCACTCTACAATTGACACAGTTGCCGACAAGAAGCCGATGAGCCCCGATAGCGGCAAAGGCGTGCAGGATGCGCGGCGCTAGAACACAGGGGCGGGACCATCTCCTCCCGCTGTCGCCCCTTTCTGCACCACCGTCGCCCCATTTCCTCCCGCTGTCGGCACCTATCACCGCCAAGCGCCACCCTGCCGTGACCGTCCACCCTACCACCCGACAATCTCTACCGCGTCCTCCTCCACACCGGCCTCCCCCGCGCGGGCCTCCACCTTGCACACGCAGCTGCGTCGCGGAAAGCGCGACGCCGCCGCCGCCGCCAGCAATCTCTTCCTCCTTACATGGCCCCACCACCACTGCCAGTCGAAGCAGCTCATGCGCTAGCGGAAGCTGCGCCACGTCAACGAGATTGACACGCTTCTCGTCGATCTCAACATCAACAGCGTGTCCTCCTCGCCACTGGAGTCCAGGACAATCCGCGATCCGAAAAATAAATTGAGCGAGAAGCATTTGTATTGTGTCATTGGTTATATTCGATGTTATTTTTTTGACAATACATATTCATCATTATTTACTATTTCATAGGAACAATGGTGTCTACTTTCTTTTTGTACCATCTTCATTCGTAAGTTCTTGTAGCCACTTAAACATCATTTTCGGTAGAATGCATGTATAAATAGAAAACTATATTTGTAAATGTTAGAATATATTTTTAATGTTTAAATTATGTTAGTCAAGACGTGCGTTGCACGTGCACGATTACTAGTATTTTAAAGTAACCGTGCATATTGTTGACCAGCGATAATATTAATAAATTGAGAATTAGAAAAGGAGACTCTTACCCTGCATATTGTCATATATAACAAATTTAAGATATTTGACCCAATATCTTCCAAATCCTTCCAAATACGGTCTTTGAACAACGGCCTTTGTAATCAACAATCACCATTGTATGCATATACATGAGCCATGCAGAGAACTTATTAATACAAAAGGTCCTAATTTAGAAAAAAGAAATTCAAAAAGTTTGAAGCATCTTGGGACAGTATACAGGCTAGTCACCGCCTCTTTAACTACAAACGGAGCTCCGTTTAGTCAATGTTGAATCAAACTTATCACTTCAAGGCAAAACCGAACATGCTATTGTACAGGCTGAAGAGAAATTAAAAGCTAACAGGCAAAACATAAAACTTTTAGTTGACATGCGGAGATTAATGGTCACCGCGTTTAACCTCTCTATAAGTCAAATACCTGTTGATTTCAATTTCCTGACCATATTCAAACAACAGTAATTACTTTCCCTGCGCTATATATCATAAGAGGGCAAAAATAATCAACTATATTTAGGAGAAGTGCTGGCATAAAGAAATCAAGAAAAGCACAAAAGAACGAAAAAAGAATAGTCTGCATCATATACAAAACCCAAGCAAAGTTGTTTCTTTGCATCTCCAGAACCCAAATGATAATTATCATTTCTGGAAGCAAAATCCACACGGGCACAAGGATAGTAATTACAAATTAATTTGATCTTGTGGAACCTCCCACTAAGTCTGTATGTATGAGATCGAAAATGATAATAAATGAAAATATGTTAACGCAAACATCAGAAAAACATCATGATTGACCTCTACGACACAACAGAAATGTGAGCAGCAGAACAAACAGTTTGTGGGCAAGCAAACTACTGCATACGCAAAACTAAACGCATCCAGATCGATATTTCATACATATTATCATTAATCTTAGAAGCAAGAGAGTAGTTCAATAGGAGATTTGGAGAAATCTGGTTAGCACATACGGCATGGGCGGTGTCCTCGACGAGCAAGGCGACGGAGGAGTGCCCCCAGACGAACTTGGAGTGCATGGCCTAAGGGTCATGCTTGAAGGAGTTGCCGGCGCGGACGGCATGGTACCCACAAGGACCACAATCTTTCGTGCCCATGTCCTCCTGTATATATGCAGTCATTGGCTCATTGCTCTCCTCCTTTGCCATCTCCGCCTCCTTCTCTATCACCTCCTCCTCCTACTCCACCCACCATTGACTCCCCGCCTCATCCACCTGCCGCCTCACCTAGAGGCCTTGCACGGTCTGGACGCGCAACATGTAGGATGGGATGGAGAAGGGGAGGGGTGTGCGCCTTCGTCTGCATTGGCTCCTTGGCATCCGCCCGCCGCCGACTCACGTCAAGGCCATATGATGTCTGGATGCACATCACGTAGACGTTGGATAGGATGGAGAAGGGAGAGAGATGCGATAAGGGAGGAGGCAGGGGCGGGGGCGAGCGCGGGGGAAGACGCCAGCATTGGGAAGACGGATGCGGCGCAGAGACGAAGAGAGCCGAGGGGAACACATACGAGAGGTGTGTGGGTTTCTTACTTCGTTTTGTTGTTTAGAGTTATAATATTAGAGAGTTTATTACTTCTCCTTCCTAAAATATAAGATGTACACGCATTTTAAGATTTACAATTAGACCTATAATACTTTGGTATGTGACATAAAAGTGGTATTATTGAATTTATTTTTAAAAGCACTTTCCAGTGATATCACTTTTGCGTCATAAAAAAAATATTATATATCTAATTATAAATCTTAAAATACGTACACACCTTATATTTTGAGATAGAGGGAGTAGTTGATAACCAAAAGGCAGAAAAATTGAAGCGATGGCTGTTAGCGGGCGTGGGAGAGGAGGACCATCATCATCGTTAACTCTCCTTTATAATATATTAAAGATTTTGTAGTGATCTGTGAGATCAGTTTTGAATAGCTTAGATGAAATAGAACAAAATTTTGGAAAGTCCAAAAGAAATTGAGTATGTCCTGTACATTGAACTTTGATATTGAGCGTGGTTTTTTCATCGAATAGCTACGGAACACATGTGCCCCACGTTGAAACAGCAAGACAACAACCACAAATCACCGTTCTTTGGCACAGTTTATTTGAGCAAAGCATTGAGCGATGCGTATGATCGATTATATCTAGTCTCAGACTGAAAGTGATAAAATCATAAAAAGATCACCTCACTGCCACCTTGGTGTCTTCGTTCGCAGTGACTCTTTGCACCTAATCTTGTCTTTGCAATTGGTTACTACTCCAGCCAGCTAATCCAGGCGGCCTCGACTCCGTAGGGCTGTAGTAGTAGTGTAGGACTAGTATTAATTACTCCACTTTATTTTTCTCCTAAGAACACTCCCAATGCATTGTATCTTAGGTTATATTTTATTACATTATATACAATCTGCTCAATGGGTTGTATCTTAGTGTTGTATCTAAAAGAGCTCTCATTTAATGTGTTTTGTGAGAGAAAAATCATGAGATATCTTAAATTTGGTGTTAAGATCTATATCTAGATTAAGATATAATTACTCTCTTTTTTCTCATTAAATAGGGTGTTACATCAGATTTTTACTTAGGTGACATGATTTAGATATAATAT
Organism: Stipa capillata; assembly: GCA_019208055.1. Taxonomy (NCBI): domain Eukaryota; kingdom Viridiplantae; phylum Streptophyta; class Magnoliopsida; order Poales; family Poaceae; genus Stipa; species Stipa capillata. The sequence goes on from JAGXJF010002771.1 coordinate 242,425, forward strand.
ATGATGGAGCATTGGGACTGCCCTAAGATTATTTTGCTTTAGTAGAACCAAAATTACTCCTAGTATAAATGGAGCTAGAACAAGTCTACTTGTAATTTCGTCATCAAGTCTACTTGTCATTTCGTGAGGGCTTCTCGTAAATAAATATGTTTACACAATTTTCTACCGTATATAGTGTGGCCCTTTCAAAGTATAGGCCTGTTTGGAATAAAAAGAAGTGTATATGAACAAACACTAATCCAATCAAATTTACCGCGTGGACGAACGCGTGGTTAGCGATCTCTTGATACCTAACCATTGATTTTGCACCGAACAACCAATGCAGAAGGCACTTAATTATAACATCTATACTACTAGTGGTTGTTATATAGTACTCCCTCCGTCCTAAAATGTAAGGCGTATTTTATTTTATTAAGACAACGCTTTGCCCAACAATTACTCTATTAGTATATGATATATGTGACATAAAATTGATGTGGTGAGATTCGTATTCAAAAGCACTTACTTATGATTGTGATTTTATATCACATAACCCACATATTAATAGAGTAATTGTTGGTTAAAGTCTTGTCTTAACCAAATAAAATATGCCTTACAATTTGGAACGGAGGGAGTAGTCCTCTTGAGGTGAAAACAGAATGGCCAACATTGGAAGAAACAACAACGCATAGCTTATCACACGGTCATTATCTAATAACAACGTCGTTAGTGAGTAGTCGGTCCTAAAGTTCTCAGAGGAGGGGGCCGAACCCCTTCACCCCCTTCCATGTCAGTGGCTCCTTTGCATATGACACTATTTTTCTTCTTAACTAGTACAGTATCCTGCGCAATTGCACGGGAAATGTTTTTAATTATCTTTATGTTTTTTACTTGTACGTGTGATATCATATCAGTACGAGAAATAAAAGTTCAAATCGCAAACCGGCCTGTTAGACATTGTACTGAGCCGTCTATTTAGGTACAGTTATGATGATATATCAAATGTGATTTGTTTAATTATCTTTATTATTTTACTTGTACGCGTGATATTAGATCAGTACTGATTGCTTGGGAAACGTTTTGGTTATCTTTATTTTTTTACCTGCATGTGTGATATTATATCAGTACTAATTGCGTAGCAAATATTTTTAATTATCTTTAATTTTTACCCGTACGTGTGATATTAGATCAGTACGGAAATAAAAGTTTAAATCGCGAGTCGACCTGTACTGAGCCGTCTATTTAGGTACATTTATGAGCCGGTCTGCTAGTCGTTATATCGAGCCGTCTATTTAGGTACAGTTATGATGATCTATCGGATGTGATCTGTTTAGGTGCAGTTATGAAGATCTATCGGCTGTGATCTGTTTAGGTGCAGTTATGAAGATCTATCGGTTGTGTATCTGTTTAGATACAGTTATGAAGATCTATCGGTCGTGGTCTACTAATAATAAAAGGGTCCACTAAATTAACGATCGGATGTTTTGCTTTTTTGTGAGAATTTCTAGTCTTTCTCTATTTTTTCTATTGTATTCTGCATAGATAGATAGATACGTTTTTTATTGGTTCTTTAAGAAAACTCTCAGAATGTTTTTGAGATGGTATCTAAGACATCCAAAACTATCTAGTTGTTACATGTTGGTTGAGAGAGGTGGATCCCATAAAATATGGCTTCTCATAGAAAGAAAATCATGTTATTTTTTCTTGTTTCCTAGTATGCACAGTCAGATTGTCTCTTTCTATTAACAAGTTTACTTTCTGCACTCGCAATGAGGTGCCATATCTTTAGTAGTAACCTAACTGGATTGTAGGAGAAGCTCGTAAGCTGTAGACAGTGACTCACGATTAAACACATATGTCTTTTTGTGATACGACAGATGGGAAAAAAATTACGGAGAGACTATGAGAACCAAAACTCACTGCTCGTCATACTTCTGCCACGTGCGATTCTCCCCGTCCCACATCTTCCCCTCCTACACTTCATGTCGAAAATGACAACAAACTTCCGACTGAAGCTCTGTAATCCTTCAAAATCTTAAAAGTTCAACGGAAGAAATCAAAATCCAAACAACTAGACTTACGGCGGCTCCGGCGGCAGCGCTTCGCCTCGCAGCGCAGCGCATAATAATGGCAAGACGGCACGGCGGAAAGGAGACGAGAAGTTTTCTCGAAGTCAGAGAAACGAAAGGTGTAAAAAGGTTATGCAGTGGAGTAGAACGTGGTAAGTGGAAGCGGCCACGTCCAGTGTCAATTTATTCACATAACACCTCTATTTTTCTTTTCAATTTATGCAAAATTCTATAAAATTGTAAGGAGTCCTAATGAATTGACTACACGTGGTTTTAGGTTTTAGGTTCTGGTACCACTAGTGGCCACGTGTCACGTGTTTGCCGATGTCCACCGGGAACAGTTCGTGCGAGGCACCAATAAATTAGTTCTTTTTAGGAGTATATACCGGGCATGGAGAGGAGTGCACATGCATCTATCGTGCAGGGTACCAACAAATTAGGTCTTTTTAGCGAGGTATATCGGGCAAGGAGAAGAGGGGAATACGTGCATTTAGAAGATGCATCCATCCAAACCGAAAGAAATGAAGTTCAAAAAGAAAGCAAAACGAACGCAGCTGGGCTCTCGTTCAACACTCGAGAGTTGATTAATAAAGGCTTTGTATCGCCTGTCACGCCGGTTCTCGCTCAAGGCGCCGCGGGCACGTCACTGCGGCTGCACCCGCGCAGATGCCGCCACGTGTCCCCCTCCGGATCGCTGGATCAGAGCCAAGCCCCTGTCCAACCTCCGCTCTGGAACCTGGACGCCTTCCCGTCCAGATCCATTTCACTCCCCTCGTCATCTTCCTCCGCCCCCGTTGGCCCCCTCCCCTTCCTTCCCACCGCCAGATCCCGCGAACCCACGACACAGACCTCATCCCCCTCTGCTCTTCTCTTCTCAAGCCGCCTCCGTTCGAGCTCCGTCATGTCTTCTTCGAAGAGGACAGGTGGAGGAGGAGAGAAGAAAGATCTGTTCCATGTCGTCCACAAGGTGCCAGCCGGCGACAGCCCGTACGTCCGAGCTAAGCACCTTCAGGTTGCAATCCTTTCCTGTTCTTGCAAATTATCTGTCTACCCTCTCTTGCAGATTAATATTCAGTAATCCAACTTTTGGCTACTAACATTGAAACTGGCATAACATAGCAAGCTTAATTGTGAAGAGTGGCCAGCTATGATAGTAGCATCAAAGCAAGCATCTTTCGTTTGTTTCCGGATGATCCTTGGGATGTTTTCTTTGTCAGTTCGCCGTTGCCACAGCGCCGAAAGAAATCCCTAGTGTATCATTACGTCTTTTTTCCCCCTCTAATTCTAGAGAAGTAAATGTTTTCATGTCCATGAAATTACAGCGAACTTTTTTGTTCTAGCCGTTTATAACCCTTGTCAATCGCAACTAGCTGATCCTAACTGGAAAGATTGAATTTAGCTTGATACAATGACACTGAAATATTGTTCGTAGTACTGTTTTCTGATTCTATACTTTGAGCTACTGCCCCGATTTTATTTATAAAAAAGGGAAACTTTGAGAAATACTTAAAAATCTAATTCAGGGAATGGTTGATAGTTTTTTTTTGGAGGGAACGGAATGATTTTAGTTAAACGCTTAATGTTAAACACTTTAATTCAGGTTTAATAGTTAAACAAGATTTTTGCTATAGTTCTCCCTGCAACCTTAATTGCTAACTTGGGTCAAACGACTTCACTGGATGAATTAGCTCGTCGAGAAGGATGCCGAGATGGCAATTGTGTGGTTCTGGAATGCGATCAACTCCGGGGACAGAGTGGACAGTGCACTGAAGGATATGGCCGTGGTGATGAAGCAGCAGGACCGTGCCGAGGAGGCGATACAAGCCATCAGATCATTCAGGCACCTGTGCTCTAGGCAGGCTCAGGAGTCCCTTGACAACCTACTCATCGACCTCTATAAGGTGCATTTCGTTGCACATCTTGCAGAATTTTCTCAAGGATTAATTCCTGCATTCTAAACGTGATGTCAATTTTGATAACCAGAAATGTGGAAAAGTCGAAGAGCAGATAGAGCTACTGAAACAGAAGCTGGAGATGAATTACCTTGGCGTGGCCTTCAATGGGAAGATCACCAAGACAGCACGCTCCCATGGCAAGAAGTTCCAGGTCTCGATCCAGCAGGAGATGTCTCGCATTCTGGTATGAATTACTGCCCCCTGTGTTGCTCCTGATTGGTAATTTGGCATGTCACTGCCCTCAAGTTACTGAAACTTTCAGATGTACACTATTACAGGGCAACCTTGGCTGGGCTTACATGCAGCAGAATAACTATGAAGCCGCTGAATTGGTGTATTGCAAAGCTCAAACAATTGTGCCTGATGCCAACAGGGCGTGCAACCTTGGGCTGTGCCTGATTAAGCAAGGCAGGCGTGAGGAGGCAATGCAAGTACTCGAGGATGTCCTACTTCGGAGGATCTCTGGATTGGATGATGATGACAAGGCGGTCGCCCGAGCTGAGCAGCTGCTCCGTGAGCTCGGCCCGATGACGCATGTTTCGTCACCGTTAGATGTTGGCCTGAGTATAAGTGAAGAGATCATGGAGAGATTAGACCTCGCACTGAATGAGTGGACGCCGTTCAGGTCGAGGAGGCTGCCTGTATTTGAGGAGATAGACACCTTCAGGGACCAGATGGCTTGTTGATTCCTTAGTTCATCAGTTTTCTTCTTTCAGCGGGCATGTGAATGTGTTAAATAGAAGTTGATATGCATGTACATAGGAGGTGTTGTGGATGTTACAGTGTGAATGAGAGGTCCGATAGATCGTAGATATCATAAGCTGGGGTTGATGCAAAGCGTTCCCTTCAAGAATATTGTGGTTTTCCTTCGTGTTGTATGATGCAGATGTTCTTCGCTTGCAATATGTTGTGAACCTGCTCAGGGCATACAGTTGGGCCACGTATTTCGTGGCTTGTTTGATTCAGAATTTAACAACTGAAATTTCATCCGAGGCAAATCCAAAATTTTAGGACGAGAAGGACAAGTCAAATTTCATCTGAGGCAAAGCCAGTCAGATCAACATTAGATGTGCACTGCCAAAGTAAGACCTTGAAAGCAACTAACAGAAAAACAGATGAGAAAATGAGAGCAGTATATATACAGCAAACATCATCAACGCAGTTTTTCAACGAGTAGTTGCACGTTCTGGGCTTATCTCCACCGTTTGTCTTGCTTTGAGTTTACCACTACCTGTGCAATCCAAGTGTACAATCCACATATCAGCAGCGCCCCCCCCCACCCTTCCCAACTCTCTCTCTCTCTCACCCGCTTCCAGGCGTCGCCATTGTTTCAAGAAATTCTGGGTTGATGAAATTCGTGCACATTGTTTCAGATCTCTGACCCATGAGATTTGCTAATACGAAGTTGTCCAGATGAGAGGGAGAGGGTTTTGTGCGGAGATAAGAGACAGAGCGAGAGAGAGACGAATTGTCGCTGGAACACTTGGGGCGCCTATCCCCCACTTCTAAAGCCGCGCGAGCAGACGCCCTCCCAGGCCATCCACGTCGCCCCGTTTTTTTCCGGCCGTCCGATGCTGTGCGGATCGACGGCGGATCGACGCTCCCGCAGCGGCCCTCCAAAGCCTCACCGGGACCCTGAAAAACTCGGTTCGGGGCCCGCCGCGGCCTGTTTCGGGCCCCGCGGCCCGTTCCCCTCCCGTCCTGTCTCGTCGCCCTCCGCCCCCTCCTCCTCGCCTCCTCTCTCTCTCCCAGATGGCGGCGCCCACCAACTCCACCACCTTCTTCGGCAACGTGTGGGCGGAGCTCCGCCTGGCCGACGCCCGCGACGTTCCCCACATCCACAACCTCATCCACCGGATGGCCGAGTTCGAGCTCCTCATCGACCTCTTCGCCGCCACCCACGATCTCCTCACCTCCACGTTCTTCCCCACGCCCCATCCCCCTCCCTTCACCTCCTTCATCGCCCTCATCCTCGACCTCTCCCCGCATCCTCCGCCGCCACCATCGTCGCCCGCCGCCTCGACCTCTCCGTGTCCCCGCTCGCCGACCCGGAGGCCGCCGCCTTCGCCTCCCCAGGCGGCGGCGGGCGTGTCACGGCGGGGTTCGTCATCTGCTTCCCCAACTACTCCACCTTCCTCGCCAAGCCCGGGTTGTACGTGGAGGACGTCTTCGTGCGCGCGCCGTGGCGCCGCCGCGGGCTCGGCCGGATGATGCTGTCGGCCGTGGCCGGCAGGGCGGCCGAGATCGGGATGGGGCGCGTGGAGTGGTGCGTGCTCGACTGGAACAAGAACGCCATCGACTTCTACGAGGGGATGGGCGCGGAGGTGTTCCAGCAGTGGCGCATCTGCCGGCTCACCGGCGCCGCGCAGGTCGCTGGCTTCTCTTCTACCGTCTGCGCAGAGACGTGCTCGAGCGTGTCCGTACCAGCCACCGTTGCCTCAAGCGCGCCGTCAGTCAGTGCCACGAGCCCATCAGAGCCCTCTGGCGCGAGGCCGGCGGCGAACAAGTCCTCGGGCTCGGGCACGGGCTCCTCGGCGCGGAGCATACCGGAGCTGTACGAGGAGAGGGGCGCGCGCAGCCTGCGGGAGTTCGGCCTCCGGGAGCTCCGCGGCGCCACGGGCGACTTCAGCCCGCTGCTCATGGTCGGTGAGGGCGGCTTCGGGTGCGTCTACAGGGGCGTCCTCCGGCTCCCCGGCGGGGACCCCCACGGCACGGCGGTCGCCGTCAAGAGGCTCAACCCCAACGGCGGTCAGGTACCTGCAATTGCATCACTGAAAATTCACCAGTCTCCAGCCATTTGATCACTCGTGTCTTCTATTCAGGGACACAAGGAATGGCTGGCCGAGGTCCACTTCCTGGGCGTCGTCGAGCACCCGAACCTCCTCAAGCTCATTGGGTACTGCGCCTCGAAGACGGATCGAGGCCCACAGGGGCTTCTTGTCTACGAATTCATGCCGAACAAGACGCTGGATGACCACCTGTTCAATCGAGCGTACCATGTCCTCCCATGGGTGCTGCTGAGGGGTTGCTCTATCTCCATGAGGGCCTAGAGCTTCAGGTAATCAATCTGCCTTGGACACTTGCCCACCATCTTAGGCCTGGATGAAGCTGCTTTTGATCTGTGAATGAATTCTGCTTGGATTGAGCAAGAGTAGGTAGCAGACACCGTTTACAATGACAGCTCTCATCAGATCATGGCATGCAACCTGATTTATGAACTACCAAGGAAATTAAGCATAGTATTGTCTCAGTATCACAGCCTGAACCATTTCACTTATGATCGTGTAAAGCCAGTGGAAGATATTGTTCTTCTATGCCAGTCCCATCCTTGTACGTTTCCGCTGCTTTTAGAATTTTAATGTATATCCCATTTGTATTAGTGGTGAAGAGTTTTGCCATAACTTGGTTTTATTAATGAATTGCGAAGCTTAGCTTTGTAGAACCAAAGATTAAAGTGGCATCTATCGATGAGTCAAAACTCAAAAGGTTACTATATTCTTGCAAAAAAAAGGGCTCCTATATTGATTGCAGGGTCAATCATTTTCTGAAATTTCTGGCATGTTAACTGCGGAGTTATTTATTTCCGTAAATGCCTTTACAGTAGTTGAAGAAGTTGTGCATTTACTGGTTCATATAATGTGCATAGAATGCAAAAGTAACATATTCTAGATCGTAACCTACCCCTTGATAAAATGCTAGGCAAGTAGATCTCTGCAGTTTCAGAGCTTTTGTAGCATGCTGAATGACCAAAATTATTGTAGGAATGTTAGTACCTTCGAATTGATGCTTTTGCTCATGACTTACCAAAGCTTTAAAGTAAAGGTGGAGTTTAATTAGCACATGACGTGTATTGCAAATATAGATACGTCCATCTTTACGTTCTCACGCACACTGAATTTGAACTTTTGACCAAGGTGAACAAAAAATAGGTAAAGTAATCCTTGATGCTTGCCATTGTTGAAGAGCACTAAAATGGTACTTCTTTGGTATTTGCTTGACTCTATTGCTGTACATCTATGCAGAAATAATTTAGCCAATTATAAAGGTGAGAAATTACATGCAGAATTTAGTGAGGACAATTTCCTTTTTTTGCTTGGGATGGTATTACCATTTATGTGTGACTGTAGTGATCACTTGGGATGTTGGAAATACATAAATAGAAAGGGATTAAACAACATGATGCTGTTAAATTTCCATTTTAATGTTCATATTTAGCTTTCCTCTCTGTACAAATTACATTCATCTCTCTGAAATTTTATGCACAGTATATTATTAACTCATTTCGTTTCTCTCTATGCTCTAAATGAAAACTAGGTATTTGATATTTTTTCTCTTGATACACTGAATAATAACTAAAGCCCACTGTTGTATCATGTATGTCATGTCCAGCATGCTGGTAAAGCCATAATTCCAGATTTTTTAAATTTTTCTTCCAATATTTTTTTTGCATTAATTTATTGTGCACCTTACATTTTGTTTGTTGTGCACCTTACAGTTTTCCCCTCTCACAAGAACTACACAGTGCGACTTTGCTGTCTAAGTAGTTCTTTGCTATCTAAGTAGTTCTCTGTATGCATTGTGGAGCTCTGGGTTTCCACCTTGTTTTTTATTTGCACAATTTTGATGTTCAAAACTTCAGCCAGCTTAAATAAAATAAAATCAAATCACTTTGATCCTTCACTTCAGTATCACACCTCCATCATGGATCCATTCTATCTTATCAACAATGGGACACAAAATTTCTCATTGTCTCATCTCTTGGGATAATTAACATTTGGGCTGCAATATTCTTTATTTACAACATTTTATTGTGTCTTAGACAATTAGTTGTACTAGCCATATTTTTAACTTGAGCATCCATCTATTCTTATCTTAATTGTCATAGTGAAATTCAAAATTTTGCTTACTTGGAGGGCTTCTTTAAATTGTTTCAGAAGGCTTATCAGATTCTCTGCTGCTGTACACACCCAGAAGACTAATGTTGGTGACTTGATGTGCCAGTAATCTATTTATAGTCCATTATCAAATTTCCTTGCGTTAGCACTTAAAACAAAGGCTCACTCTGCAAGTCTACATTTAAAGTGGTACTTTCTCTATGTTGTAATAGTATTGTGAAATCAATGTTGATTGCATGCGAAGGCTTGGTGCACTAGCTGATTTTGTTATGGATGTCTTCTTTGTTAAGTGTTCTGTCATTTAGTTCTTACCACGCGCAGGCGTCAAGTTTGTCAGAAAGCTTTAGCTATTACTGATTGCTCTAGAAAACTGGTTTGGTGCACTTTCTGATTATGTTATTGATATTTTCTGTCAATTTCTTGGCCTTTTTCTCCTTTGACAGAGGTACTTCCTTCCCTGTTTCAAGTTTGTGTGAAAGCTTTAGCTGCTGCCTGTTGCTGATCCAACGATTCTGCGCTTTTTGTTTCTCAGGAAACGCTTATTCAGCATGATCAACGATCTGCCAAATGTCTATGAGAGTATGGTTGACAGGAAGCACAGCAGAGATAGGTCTGGTGTTGATAGCAACGGGAAATCCAGACACTCATCAAAGGTGCATGTGATCCCAGCAACAGCTTGTTTTCGTTCCAAATTCGAAAACTGAAAATCCATCTTCAGACTTAACTCAAACTGAGTGCCAACTTGTTCGTACAGCGAACAAACGATGGTCACGCAAAGAGCTCCACGGCAGTTGCTCAAGAGCACGAAGAAGAGGAGGACGACGAAAAACGTAACGAGACCTTTTGCGGAACCTGTGGCGGTCTATACAATGGGAATGAGTTCTGGATCGGCTGTGACATCTGCGAGCGGTGGTTCCACGGTAAATGTGTCAGAATAACCCCAGCTAAGGCGGAGCACATAAAGCACTACAAGTGCCCTGACTGCAGCATCTCCAAGAAGATCAGACAGTAGGTTATGGCTTCGCAGCCGTCGCTGACCCCCTCTGATCAAACTACATCGTGTCCTTCTGCCCAAGGTCGCAGTGAACGAAACTTCTGTAACCATTTGCTGTCGCACTATTACTTTACTTTCATCGCCAAAATCCTCCGAAGTACATGTAACAAAGAATTAATTCACCGCTCGCTTAAGAGGATTCGGGTGAATGTAATTTCTATTACGTGATTAAGTCAATTTTCATCTATTGGCGCGCGCCAAGGCGCACATTCTCCACTAGTAAGGAATGAGACGAGGACGGGAGAATCGAGGAGGACTGAATAATGAGAAGATGATAGAGTTGGTGGTCTATTTTGCGAAAGGACCGCACAGATCGTAAAGCAACATGGACGTCTCTGATAAGACCGAGACGTCCATGTAGGTGGGGAATTGTATTTTCCCAAACATCACCTACACTATAAGAATAAAGGACGCTCCAATGTTAGTTGGATTACAGAAATCCAAGAAACTCCAGTATTATTCATGAACACCTTTCAACATCAAAGAAACTCCAGTATTATTCATGAACACCTTTCAACAACAATCTTCCAAAAAGAAAAATTAAGTATACCTTCCTGATGCTTCTGTCCATCTACCAGTCCCGTTCAAGCTAAACTACATACCTATTGTCTAGGCCTAGAGAACAAACAAAAGTACAAAACTAAGCTTCATCCTAGGTGCGTGAATTTTCACAGCAGACACAAGTATGTTCAGTTCTATGCACAATTCTAAAGAATATACACCAGAAAATGCATATCCGAGCGCTAAAGTTCTATCCATTTTTTCCTGCATTGATGCCCGGACACGTCAATCCTAACCCAAAAAAAAGTAAGCTTCATCCTAGGTGCATGAATTTTCACAGCAGACACGAGTATGTTCAATTTTGTGCACAACTCTAAAGAATAGTCACCACAAAATGCATATCGGAACACTGAAGTACTCTGTTTTTTCCCTACACTGATGCCGGGCCACGTCCATAAAGAAGACCATTCGCCACTGCAAGCACAGAAGGACAATGACATAAATAAACTGTTTCACAAAAAGTTCAGAAACTAAACAGGGACAGAACTAGCAGCGCCACAAGAACCGACGAACAGAAGTTCAGTAGCTGAACAAGAGCAGGAAATTAGCAGCCTGGGAGAAAAGCAAATGGGCCCTTAATTTGTTACCTCTAGAGGACACCGGAACCAGGACGAACTCCATGTCATTGTTGCCGGGAGGCAGGTCGAGGACGACTGGGAATAGCCTTGGCACGGCGCCCCCGCTCCGACGGCAGATGACGAAGTCCTCGCGCCGGGTCTCCTCTTCCATCCTGCGGTGAAGCGCGACGAGGCTCTGCTCGTTGAACGCGAAGTACTTCCATGTCCCCTCGTCGAAGTCGTCCACTGTGCCGTCGTCTCTGGCGGTGTTGTAGAAGATCAGGCGTGGCACCAGCTTGGACAGGGGTTCCTCACTTGATGGTTCCTCGAGCTTCCCTTCCGATTCCTAGGCTCACATAACAAGTACTGATCATGTCATACAGGTTAATGCGATCAAGAGTAACGGACGAATCCAAGAAACTTTCGTCCTTCCCAAGAAGAATTCAGGAACCAAACGAACAAGACTGGATGTTCTTGCCTATCAAATTAGCATTTTATTACCACGAGAAACTAGAAGTAACAAGCAGAATCACCTCGCAATTACGCAAGAATCGACCGTAGCAACTCACAAAGATACATCCTTTCTCCAAGAAAACAACATTGGAACAACCGTAGAAATGGACGCGTCAGCTCAAGAAGGAAGGATGCGATAAGGATCAGGCTTTCTGTTTGAGTACCTTGGCGGAGTAGAACCTGACGAAAGCCTTGGACGCCGTGTCCGACGGCATTGTCGCCTCCAACCGGGGGTCGCTGGACTGGGCGCGGCAGGGTGGCGCCCGCACCAGCGGCAGCGCGGCCACCGCCGGGACGACCTCGACCACCCAGTAGCTCTCCTCCGGATCGGCGCCGAGGTCGACGGTGACCGCCTTGTCCTGCGGCGTCTGCCCGAACCTAGCTCGGAGGAGGCGGCCGTAGGGCCCCGAAAGCGTGAGGCGCTGCCCCTCGCGCAGCGGCGACCAGAGGAAGGCGTTGTCGTTGGGGGACGACGGCACGCCCTGGACGACCCTGCAGCAGGCCCTGGTGCCGCGGCCACCGGCGTCGAGGTCGGCGGGGAGCTCGGTGGCGCCGAGGTAGAGCCCCCGCTGGCCCTGGAGGCGCACGTAGTCGTCTCCGGCGAGCTCCACTGCCCAGACGGTGCCGCGGGAGTTGCGGCGGTAGCCGTGGGAGACTGCATCCCCGCCGTCGCCGTCGTCGTCGACGGCGCAGAGGTACGTGCCCAGGTGGCTCTTGAGCCGCGCGAACTGCACGTTCTTGAAGACCTCCATCGCTGCGCTCGAACGGAGAGGGCTCAAGAATCAAGAACGGGACGGTGTTTCTTGGTCTGGAGGACGACGGGGATGTTCGTTTGGGCGGGAGGAAATGCGGGATGTTAGTTTGGAGCGCAAGGGCCGTTGCTTATGTTGAGCTCTCGTAGCCTCGTAGGTGTGGAAACTGGATCAGACGAGTACGTGCGCTCCGGTGCGGCGTTGGATCGAAGATAGATCAGATTCTCCTGAAAGAAATCTGCTTGCCCAGTAGCCCCTTTCATTTTCATCTGAAGTTTTAGTACGTCGTGCTACATGCTAAGAGCATCTCTAGCTCTTTCCTAAAATTTAACTCCCTATACCACTTTTCTAAACTTAACTCTCTAAAATTTAAGGGATTAGAGAGACTTACATCTAGTCCTTCTCCTAAACTTTACTCCCTATAATTTTTTCTTTGCTATTTCTCACACCTATTTACATACATAAACCTCATTTCTAATACATTTCAACATTATAACAATTCAAACCTTGTGATATCTAGTGCACATATTTCAACAACATTTCAAATTGCACAAATTTAACAACATTTCAAATTCAAAGCATATACGAATTCAACCAAAAGCAATAATATATAACATTCAAAAGCCACCACATGCAACATAGTTCATCAATAGCCACCACAACCAACATAGTTCATCAGATGCCGCCACCATTGCCATCACCACTAGCACCGTAGAACATTGATCTTGGCATTTTGGAAGCCAATATTTCTCCACGAGTGAGCTCCCAATAGCTTCTTGCCGTCGCATCCAACCCATTAGCATCCATAAACATGATCATTTGCTCTTGCTCTTTCTTCTTGTTCATTTCCTTCTCGGCCTTCACTCCCATCCTCTCCTCATCGACAGCAAGCCTACGCTCCTCCATCCTCATTTTCTTCTCCTCAATCTCCAACAAGCGTGCCTCGGCCCTAGCCTTCACCCTCAACCTCTTCTCCTCAATCTCTTTGAGCTCCATCCACCGTGCCATGTTCTCTTGGTTGCGTTCGAGGGCCAACTCCCTCTTTGTCTGTATCATTTTTTTGAATTCCTCTTTGTATGCACCCACTCCACCATTCTTTTTCCTCTCCTTCTCTTGCTTTCTCCCATCCGGCCTCAAGCTAGGAGTGGGGCTTCTCCCCCTCTCATCATCCTCACCATCCTCGAGATCAATGGAAGATGAGATGCTCAATCTTGACCTTCTGGGCGTTGTTTCATAATTTCTCCTCACCCACTTCTCATTTTCTTTGAGGATCGCGTAACAATGCAACAAAGTGAATGACTTGTTCCCATTTCTCTTGTTCTTTTGCTTGTATAGCTCTTGGATGTACATGTCATACTCTGTAATTGGAACTCCACTTGGAGGCGCATTGTTCAATTGGTCAACACAACCCGACAACCGGTTGCAACAATCTTGAATTACACTCCAATGGTGGGCGAGAGAACCTTGTGTTCGGTTGGAAGAGATCTTGACATTGCGTGAATAGTATTCCTCAATCCTCCTCCAAAAGGTTTCCTTGCTTTGATCGGCGCCAACCGTGGCTTCAAGAGAGACGTTCATCCAAGCATAGCACAAAGCTTCATCCTCCTCAACTTTGTAGTTCGCCGACCTTGTTTGCTTCTTCTTCATGATATATGGCTCGATCTCCTCCACTTCAGGGCTTTCGCTTGGCATCTCATCCGCAAGCGAGAATGCAATGTCCTCGAGCCCAACGATGTGAGAGTCATCTAATAACGCGGACATGAACTCCTGCATCTCATCCAGATTGGTTTGGCCACTACAATGGAAAAATACAAATATTCATCACCAAACTTGAATAATCTAGATATGATAATGTAGTATAATATTGGGAATATGCTCCAAATGAATAAAAAACATGCAATATTCAAATCCAGCTCATTCCATCCCCTGGTGCCTTAATACTACTTCCACCCTAACACAATGCAAATCAACAATAAAGATCCTTAATTGACCATGAAAACATTAGCATTGTTTAGCTCGTATTCCATTGCCCAGCATGCACTTTGTTATGTTTTCATACCAGCGCCTCAATTTGATTCGAGGCCTTGTTGCTTCTTGTTAGTTATTGTTTTTATTTTCTGAATGTTACAAGCTTATTATCTATTTAATTTCCACTTGCCCTAATCAGTTTCTGCTGGATAGCTACAGCCTGTAGGTGCTGCTCAGAAATGACAACAGAACCTAAGTTAACCCAGCCAGTGCCCGAAAAGATATTTATGAGGTCTACTCAAATCTCCTAAAGAATCAAACGTGATGTATTGTCTTCTAACCATATAAACCAGTAGTTTTATTTTGTTGTTTTCAAAGAAGAAAATGTAAGTTGAATTTACAAAATACAAGCTACAGAACTTCCAAAGCTAATGTCTGAACTTTGTTGGTGGTTAGCTGTTTATAACGATCTTTATAATAGATGCTCTTTATAATAGATGTTTCCAAAGCTAATGTCTGAACATTAAGCAAGCACATAACGATCTTGACAATTAAAACAGGATGAAACAGGATGCTACAAAAAACAAAATCAAAATCTTGACATCATCTAGTTTGCACGATCAAACAGGATGCACCAAATCTACTAATTGTCAAGCAGGCAAGACCAAATCAAAACAATTAGTCACCACAACCAAATCAAGCAATTAATCACCACAACCAAGTCAAGCAACCAGTCAATATCATGCGGAGCTGGGAGTTCCAGCGGCACGTCCAGCGGCACAACTCACGCATGCGGCACAGCGGCACGTCCAGCAGCACATCCGGCGACCTCCCCGAGCATGCGGAGCTGGGAGTTCCGCAGCTGGAGCATGCTGCACAGCTCGCGCGCGTGCGCCATGAGCACCCGGTTCTCCTGCTTGAGCAGGCGGCACTGCTGCAGCACGCTGCCGGCGGTGGCCCGCATGGCCTCGTTCTCCTACTTGAGCTGACTCGCGAGCGTGGTCAGCTCGTCCTCGTGCTGTTGCCTCTTCATGCGTACAAAGCTTGCAAGGAGAAGAACAGAACAAGAACATACAAGCAATTAAGGAGGAGTTGCAAGATTTTTACCTCGCGGGCATTGTGTCGAACACCTCGCGGGCGGGATCGGCGGCGTCGGCCTTGCCGGCATTTGTAGCCACGGTTGGCGCCGGAGGGGGCGGTGGAGGGGGCGTCGAGGTAGGCTCAACTACCGAAGGAGAAGGAGGGGGTGGTGGAGGCGGCGATGGCGACGCGGCCTTCTTCCGAGCGGCCGCGCCATCCTTCGGCTTGGGCGGGCAGCGGCGGCGCTTTCGCGCGGCGTCCGGCTGGATGGGAGGGAGGCCGGGCGCGGCGGAGGGCGCGAGAAGGGTCCCGGCTGCGGCGGCGAGCACGGGAGGTGACGCCACGGCCTAGGTGGCAGCGGGCAGCACGACCTTGCCCTGCCGCCGCCGTGGTGGGGCGGATGGCGGCTTCTCCGTCGCCGGTGTGGGCGTGGGAGCCGGCGGAGGGGTCGCGGGGGACTCGGAGGGGGCGCCAGGACCCATTCCCGCGGCGGAGGGGGCAGCGGAGGGCACCGAAGTCGGCATTGCGCGGCGGCGACGGGCGGCGGTTGAAGGGCGAAATTTGTTCCCGCCCAAAAACGGAGGGATAGGGAGAAGATAGCGGAGTCTCTAGATTTCCTCAAATTTGGACAGAAGTGAATTGGTTATGGGGGGCCATCCTCATTTTTTAGGGAGTTAACCAATTTTAGGGGAAGGGTTAGATGAGTATAACTCCCTAGAATTTTAGTTTTTAGGGAGTTAAAGGAATTTAGGGGAAGGGCTAGAGATGCTCTAAGGGCATCTGTGACACAGATTTCTAGTATTCTATGTCTCCTGTTCCCATCATTTTATCAGCAACACACGAGATACTAGCTTCTTCAACTCATTTCATTGGAGCCACGCTACGGTCATTTCGGGCTTCAAACCAGGGTTATTATTAGCAGACATTTTTGTATTTTTTTTTGGCGTAGAGGGAATAAGCCGCAAACCGGTACTTTCAGGACTCTTTTGGGTACAAAGAAATTAGACCAACCATTTTCGATTGGAAAGGATTTCGGTTTAAATACTTCCTGAGACACTGATCACTGTGGAAAGCTTTTCCAATCAATATGACGAGGCGTTTGGATAAGCCATGAGTCTGTACGTCAATTTGGCAATCAAAATTCACTCGTGGGTTTACTCCCACTATGGTTCTCCCACCGAGTATCCAAAGATGCCCTTAATAGCAAATATCAATTTGGATCTTTGTTTTAGCACAAATAATCATTCCCATGGTTGACCCCATGTTGCTGCAGCAAAAACTTAATCTTCACATGATTTATAATGAGAAAAAGCAAATATCACATCTCTTGAAGTTATCAATGCGATACAACTATAGATAAATCGTATATAAACGACATGAAAACATGTTACATAGTTAATATGGCCACGACAATGCTTGACTCCATATACTACTCGACACACTACGGATTGCATTATTTGTCCCATCATTCAATTAGGCTCCTCCTCCCACCCCGTTCTCTCTTGTCTCCCACCATGATCTACTCTAATCTCATCTTGCTCTAATTCCACCGCCTCGGTCCTCCAAAATCACCACGGTCTCCTTTGTCAAAACCATCACCCCTAGTTTCCCTCCTTGTCATGCCTCTATTCCCTCTTCCGCCCACCATCAACGGCCGGATCAAGCCCTCGATAGCTAGATCTAGACTGTTAAGACTACATGTGACCATATCCCACATGGTGGTGTTGCGTCCTTGGTCGAATTTGGGATCCATTGACCTGATCTCGTGCCATGGATCACCGTTGAATCATGTATACTTCTCCACAGGGCCTACACGACACTTTGTGCAAGGGTGACTTTCGCTTGAATGCCTGGTACGCAATCCTATGGTCTATATTTTTGTTTTGGTTCTTGGTGGGTGTCCCTACTCTACCCTGTGCACGAGGGGCACCTTATGCTACCCCTTTGTACCTTTCACCTCACTATATTGCCATGTAGCGGAGCCTAGGAGTTTAGAGTTTCTATAAAAGAACACATCCTCCAAACAGGGCATGGAGAGGTACTCTTTTGATCAAGGCAATGGAGCCCAATTATCTCATTCAGTTGTTTCTCATAGAAGTTTAATGGCAATGCTTATTGAATTAGTTTGTGTTCTTTTCTCAAAACCTTTTTTATTACTGTACGTTACTATATTATCTAGTTCGAACACGGGGAATTGAAAAGTCC
>JAGXJF010002772.1:0-18191 GCA_019208055.1 Stipa capillata
GCATAGCTTTTCTTTTACATTACATGTACACATTTGCATTAAGCAACAACTAATAAAGCGCTCCATTACTTTACTAAAATATGTGGTGTTTTAGTGTACAACTAACGTGATTACTATGTTTTAGTGTACAAGAGTATATTCCGATCTCTGCATGGATCCATATACTATTGAATATAATCCAATGCATACTTGTAGCAAGATGTTTCTAGAAGGTTCGAGAGCTCTCATGAATACCTAAATAATTGCCTTGAAAGATGTTAGAGATAATTATTTATGGCAAGAACCTTCTAGAATATTTTGGAGCATTACAAGATAGAGATATTTGATAAGAAGACTCTAAAAGGAACCAATGATAAGCATGGTGGAGATATTTTTAGAGGATAACTCTAGAAATAATGAATATTAAATACGTGGATAGTTTAGGAGAAAACTTTGAGAAATAGATATTTGTAGTGTATGCTTTGGATGGTTGTCACATGGCAACAATCCAACGGTCCTGTATCCCTATAAATAAGGGGTGTCACCCCTCCCCCCATGCAGCCAACCAAGGGAAGAAATGCCACCATGAGCATATGAGAGAATGAGGTATGAGTGGCACTAGGTGAAGTCAACATTTTAGAAATCAAGAACTAGTTGTGAATAGAGTAACATCTTGTGCATAAAACGATGCTTCCAACTTCTCCAAAGAATACTATTTAAGATTAAATTAGATTATATATTAGTTTATCACAAAACACGAGTGTAATCATCTCGAGCAATGACATCATCAAAGATAACATTCCCATGATAGAATAAGATGTGAGCAGAATCGAAAGCACCATTGAGTGAAACCCCTAGAGTGCATATTGTAGAGTGCAATCAACACCTGCCTAGCATGGTACTGAAACCTAGGTTTAGTGTTGATAATTTCATCCCATGTTCTACACTGAATTGTCTGGTCCCTGCAAATACAACACAATTAGTAATCCAAATAATAAAATTAATTGACTGGAAATTAAATTGAACAATCAAGATTTTAATTTACAATTGCTGGATAGGGTAACAACAGAGCAGTTGCTCCGGTTCTAAGATCTTTCCAGCTAAAGTGAAATAAATGTCATTCAATTTCACCCTCACTTTATCAATAAATATCATTCAATTTCACCCTCACTTTATCACAAGCGTACTTCATTAACATTTCTACACTCTGTTTCTTTTTATTCAATTGTAGTGGTGTAGTAGATCCAAAAAGATGGACAGACTCCTTGGGTAAATAAAAATAAAAGAAACCCTCCAATTCTTTTTTTTTGTAAAAGTTCAGATAGACCTGAGTGACATCAAGTGGAATGCTCTTAGGTGAACCCAAAACAATGTCTATGAAAGAAGGATCTCTAGTTGGATTATACCCGGGAAGAGTGGCAGACCTAAGAAATGTCAAGTAATGTCAAATGGGGCTATTGTTATTAACTAAAAGAGCATTCCTAGTTTCCTACAGAAGTTTACATAGTTATTTGCATAGCTAACAGATTGTATAGTATAGTTCACTTAAATAAGTTACAACAACACATTCTTACTTGTGCATATCCGTCCATTTGACTCCAGGCTGCATGTGTGATATGACAGTGTTATGAGCCTTAATGACAGCCTGTAAAATACAGTTAGTCTTGTACCAACAAAGTTGCAACCAACCATTCCAGGTTCCAATTCACATGCTGAGAGGAAAGAATAACAATGGATTTTTTTCATCAGATAGTTACGTTGTATACTATTGTCTGATTGTTGTTGAATTTTCTGTTTATCTAAAAAGACACAAACTCATTTAGATGATATTACTAGACAAACAATATATTAAGATATGATGAATAGAAGAATGCTGCAGTTCACATCGAGGTACGTTGAAAAGAGAAGTTCCAGTCCCGATTCTAGAATTATACGACATATGAAGGAAGGAGATACCTCTATCAGCTATGCTGAAAGTCATCTCAACATTTATTAAATCAAAACTAATCCTAAGATAGCATTACAATTTACATCACTTTCAGCCTAAATTTTAATTTAGGTTTTTATCTCTCTTTTTAAAGAAAAAGAAGAAAAATAAATTAACTTGGGCTCTATATATTATTTAAGTAGAGAGAAAAGAAAATTTGAATTGGACTGGCCTATTATGTTTTTGGCAGGCCTAGCCGACTAGCCAACCGATTGGGCTTTTCCAGTCTATTGGCCTGCTTGGCCCAGCTTAGGCCGTGGCCTAGATGGGCCTGGCCAGCCTTCCCAGTCAGCCTATCCGGATCCTCCTTCCCTTCTCATATTTCTCTCACTGTCCCTCACTCTCTCATCTCACATCCACACTTGACTTCTCTGTTCCTCTTCCTCTTCCTCACACACACCGCCGCCACACCTGACTGCGCCGCCTCCTTATCAGGCCAATGCTGGTGATGGTACCAATGATCCTTCCTTTTCTCTCTCCCACCAGCATCCATCTCCCTTTCCCCTTGTGCTTCGCCCGCGTGACTTCTCCCAACCACGCCGCCAGTTCTGTTGGAATGTTACCGCCACCACGAATCTTTGGGCTGGGACCTCATCGACGTTGGTCGGGGTTTTCCGGTGAAGCCGGTCCCGGCCTCGGCTTGGTCCCACAGCATTACCGGCATGGGATCCCCTCTTTGATGGCCTACTGAGCTCCCCGGTTGCTCCTCCCTTTGCCGGTCTTTGCTCCGCTCAGCACCGCCACGCGTCGGCCACCTCTTTGTTCCTCTCAAGGCCGCCACCTCCAGATGGCAGTGGGTTTGACCGCCACTGTAACCGCGGCGGTGTGCCGTTCCTCTGTTGAGCTTCCCAATCTCCCCCTTCTCTTCTACGTTGATTCGGTTCTAGGGTTTGCTTCTGTAGTCTCGGTATTGGCCGTGATGGTGATTTGGAGCTTGTTTCGTCTACCATGGTTGGTCCAGTTAGGCTTTGCCTTATGTGACTAACTTGGTGTAATTGGTACTGATGATTAGTAATTGGAATTAGTGATGCTAAAACAAAGCTAGTTTATCTCCAAAGGTCAGTAGATTGGACAAACAAAGCTCGAGTGATTAACAAACTCATCATGGTTCTCCATGTTGCTTATTTTAAATGGTTGTGATAAAATGTCTTCTATTTGTTGCCCTCTACAGAACAGATGTTGTACTTGATCTTACCTAATTACACTAGCATGCTGCCCCTATATTCCTGTGTGCCTTTGCATCTCGATCATAGCCTATCTTTTATCGGATCAATAAACTGAAAAGAACAAGTGTTGCCTAGATCTTTAGTCTACTTATGTGATGAATGCTTCTGAGAAAGAGTTTAAAAGAAAGATGGAAAGATCTAATAAGAACATATGTTACACTAGCTGCCTAAGAAACCCTATGATGACTTACCTTAAGCCGAGGGTTCCTCCTTTTCTTATATACTCCTTGTTGTTTTCTTGGTTCTTGGTCTCCTAGAACTTGGCCTTTCTAAGGATATGGCTATGGCTCCCTTTGGAAATGGTCCTTGTG
Source organism: Stipa capillata (assembly GCA_019208055.1). Taxonomy (NCBI): domain Eukaryota; kingdom Viridiplantae; phylum Streptophyta; class Magnoliopsida; order Poales; family Poaceae; genus Stipa; species Stipa capillata. The sequence continues at coordinate 3,504 of JAGXJF010002772.1, forward strand.
AAGAAATGGTGACATATCGATGGTGGCTGCCACTGCTGTTGTGTTGCTTCACTTGGTTGTATTGCCCCTATTTCTACAGAGCCTTTCTAGGGTCTCTTCGGTGGTAATTTTTGCCATCTCTTGCTTACTACCGTCAACTGCTACTGCTGATTTTTGTTTGGATTCTTACCCTGGTCGGCTGTAGTAGATAGTCACTTCTCTGGCTGACTTCTAAGCTAAGCATTTGACCTTGGTCAATTGTTGTAGGCTCCTGGATAAGTCCCACGATGGATTGATGCCTTATCTCTAAACCATTTTGTTTTTAATCCTTTTTTAAAACAAAAGAAAATCTACTGGAGGCATGTAGATAAGTAGTATAGGTAAAAGAAAAATATTTTTACTACTCACCTCTCTTCTCTACATACACACACACATGTATATATATCAGTTAGATTAGTCCGACAAGGGTCTTAGCCATGTGACCCTTGGACACTTTTGAAAACAAAATATTTTGTCAAAACTAATTTTCGAAACTAAAATTATTTAGGTTTCACTTTTGGCATTATTTTTCCCTCACAATTTAACTTTGCGAGTTAGGCACAAATGTGCCGGTAGAACCAGCTTTATTTATAAAATATCTTTTTAAAACTTTTTGCCTCCTATAGTAATTTGCATGATCCTAATGGTCATGAGTACTTATACTCGATGACCTCGGATACCACAAACATTTCCAAAGGGTGCCTCCCTGACAATCGGTCTTTTTCGACTCGACATTTGAAGATTAGTTTTAGACATTGATGTATAGATTGAAATTCCATAAGGTAATTTTTTTATTTCTTTTTCTCTTCTTTATTTATTCTTGTAACAATTGTATATTCAACCGTTGTAATTATGTTAATTGTGATCTACTGTTATTTCTTTTTCTCCTTACTTTGTATTCATGTTAAGTATATGTTGTAACTATATTTCAATTTAACTAATTTTCAAGTTTGAATGTGTATGCATGTGTATGAAATGACTGCAGTGGATGAATGTATGGAATGTATGCGTAGTAAAACACCCGAAAAATTACCAGCCAGCAGCGCGGCATGACATAATCGACTAACTCAGCACTGCGAGTCAAGTCTATCCATCCCACGTCGCTTCCGATTAAGTTTACAAACTAGGGTTATTACTAAAGCCTCCCTTCTCCTTGGGTATCTCTTCACCTTGCGATAGGCGAGATTGAACCTCCACAAAATTCTCAACTTCTTCACAAACTTGAAGACTTCTGAGCAATGCCTAACCATCTAGGAGATGCCAACCTCCAGGAGTAACAAGAGTTTGATCTTCAGCTTGAAGGCGGTCCCTTGCTGGAGCACTCTATGGAAATCCAATGAAAATCCTCAAGATTTATCCCTCTCAAAGTATCTCACAAGAAGACAAGAGAGAGTAGAGAAAATGAGCAGCACAGGAGATGGAATGCAAATGATAGCCTCCACCCATGGAGGTGGTGGCTTATATAGACAGCCCTAAAAAATCTAACCGTTACTCACAAAGAAACCTCAATTGGACATTCCGGGATTCAAAACCAACGGTTATATTTGTGAAAAGCACTGCTCGGAGGGTGCCGCTCGGACATGCCGAGCAGTTCAGAATCTCAATAAAAGTTTCAAACCCGAAGGGTCCAAATCGTTGAAGCTCGGAGGTTTCGAATGAAACATAAACTTCTATCCCAAAATTAGCTCGGAGGTTAGGGGAATCCTTACTCGGAGGTTCCGAACATGCAAAACTTGAGCTAACTGAATTTCTTTGGAGGCACCGGACTAGAAGCATGAGCAAAAAAAGTACTGGGACAAAAACTAAGTCCTGTCTCAGAAGTTCCAGATTGTCTGCACTTGGAAGGTCCGAACAAAGCCAGTGCTTCCGATAGAGAGCGTGTCCTTACTCGGTTAGTCTAGACGAACCCCACCCAGAGGTTCTGGACTGCATGAACTCTTCTGGACAAAACCACTAAAATACTCCGGATATTCTAAAGAAACCTCACACGGAGGGTCCGCAGATGAGCGTTCAACATTTGGAGCCTACTCTCACATACAACTCGGTCATTCCAGCCGAATGGTCTGAACATTTCGAATACACACTGAAGTTTGGTGTGGAGAGAATTTCGGAGAGTTTGAGTACTAAGCAAGTTATCTCTTTCTTGCTTTTGACTAGCTCCCCTATTTATAGTACACTATCCTATACTTAGTGTGATCATTGGATCACTTAAATAACTAAAAAGGGTCATCAACCTTCTTTGTTGGATCAGTGGCTTCCGACAGAGGGGGGTGAATGTCGATATCAAAATTTTCTTCTGAAAACAAGAACACAATGCAATGTATTCATATCAGAGAATGCAGCGGAAAACCATCGACACAAGCGATCAAAGTTGAAGAAGTCAACACTGGGCAGTTCGGAAATTCCGGAGTAAAAATATCGGAAGTTCCGACATTACTAGAAGTTCTGAAGTTACCCCAATTCTAAACTCTCTGGAAAAATCAGAACTTCCGACTTCCAGGTCAGAACTTCCGATGTGGATCGGAACTTCCAGAGTAAGAAAATCGGAGCTTCCGGTTTTGGCAAAAACAGTAGACTGTCGCCCCGAAAAACGTTCGCAGATTTTATCTACCTAACGAAATTGAACGAACTTTTGCACAGTGGTAGACAAGGAAACTATGAAGCTATTCCAGTTGGAATCATGTCAAAAGCTTGTCTGTGGTAAGAGAAAATGCCAAATTACTATCAGCTATTTTCTAACTCCAAAAATCAGCCCTAGCTAATAAGTTGGACAAAAATGAGCCCTTGATTCCTAGATTCTCGTGAGGTATGTTGTTATGAAATTAGTACGAAATCATCTCACATATCCTAGGAACATATTCCAAACCCCAAAAGAGAAGATTGAAATCTCAAAAAGAATCAAAATTGAAAACCCCAAGAACTTGTCTTTCCTCCAATATAGATATGAAATCAAGATGGGAATGAGAAAGAGAAAAGAAGAAAGTCTCAAGAACACATACTCTCTTCTTGAACTCTTCTTATATTGATTTTCTTGATGGTTTTAAAAGCCTCTCATCTTAGGCCAAAGCTCGTTTGAGCAGCTCTTGCAAGGAATTATCTCAAAAGTTAGGGTTTTACAAACCCACCATCTCCTATTTATAGTGGAAGGGGCATATCCCTCTCCACTTGGTCCTTAAAGCCCACCTAAGGGCATAGGGCTCTTAGCATGCATCCCAAAGCGTCTAAGCCACCTATCCACCCGCAAACCTCCTTACCACCACAAACTTAATCCTAAACCGCATCATTGGCCGCCGCCACGACTTCTTTGATTTTGCTTCGGTGGTGTCTGCACTTTTACAAAAGTGCCCTCGCACCAACTTGGTCTTCACGTCTTGTCTCCACCTTTGCCTTGTCCGCTAAGGCTTCGTCTTGAGCTGCCCGATGTCGTCCCCACCAACTTGATCGCATCTCCGCCCTCCAGGCGTCATGCCGAACCTCGTGACCGAACCACCGTCGCACTCATTAACCCTACACACTAGTAGACAAGCAAACCGGTTGCGAGCACAAGTTTTCCACTTGACCCAAGTTAGTCAAGAAATCAATTCCATCAATTTAGACAAATTGACCAAACTCTAATTTACCAGAAAAATTCGTGGTCAAAACCTCCGGTTCTCACATACACGATCTGAAAATTCACCAGACACACAAAAGCTGAGTCCAGAACTTGAACTCAGAACCTCCAGAAATGGAAGTCGGAGCCTCCGACTTCAAGCTTGGAAATTCGGACTTCAACCATGGAACTTTCGAATCACATCGGATCATCCGGTTCGCACAAACCTCGGAGCTTCTGGAAATGAAAGTCCGAGCCTCCGAATTCAAACTCGGAACTTCCAAAACACGTCGGAATTTCCGATCATTAAACCAGAAGCTCCGGTTTTTCCAGAGCGCTAAAACATAGTCAAGATCGGATCTTCCGAAATACATCGGAAGTTCTGATCAGAATACCGGAACATCTGATATACACATTTCAAAAGTAAACGTTGAATTCTTGCAACCTAACATTCAACTCCAATAACAAACTCTGTGGCAAAGTATTCATCATCTAAAACCTAGAGAAGCAATACAACTCCCTCTAAGTTCTACATTCTTGATTCCAAGCTGTCTCTTTTTCAATCTTTTTAGGGGTTGTCAATGACTTATGAGACTAAAAACTTAATTAACAATTTGATGCTAATATTAGTCCTCTAAACATTTTATATTAATAATCAAAATCCACTTTGTGGGCAAAGATATACTTTCAAAGACATCTAGCGTTCTTTTTACTGTGTTCATGAATGTTCCTAACTATAATGAAGGACAATCAACTTGTCATTAATGAACTACACACTGCAATCTAATGTTTTCGTATTTTTTGAATAATTAAAAACAGCAAGCAAAATTAACTATATCTGATTTTGAAATATGTATACATGAAATTGGTATGATGAGACCTAGAGAAGTGCATACTTTAGAGAGGGGAGGGGAGATTCTTTCATTGGTAATCCATTTTTGATAGACCATACAGATGAAAAGGATAATACTCTTGTTCCTATTCACAAGTTTTCACATAAGTTTCTCAGTTAAGGTTTTGAACAAGGCAACTCGTGCATCACGACAAGCGATGTTATATACCCGTTCTCTACTTTTTCCTTGAGCAAGGTTTTCGGAGTTTTGATTAAGCATGAGCGTTTTGCGGTAATTACCCAAGTGTTGTGGAACCGGGCCCACCTACGAAACCCTCCTTCCCTCCTTGGGCTGGGAAAATATTTGGTGCATCAGGGCTTGTGGTGCACCCAACACCGATTACCCCCACAAAAGTTTTAAAAATTCTATTAAAAAAGTGGATATAGACACAACATGTATGTCCTATGCTATAAATTTCCAAATCCAAATTCGGTCAACGGGTCGAGGCCTTGGAAAAAAAATCCATAAGTTAATTAGTAGCTAATTTAAACTAGGTTATGCTTATTATCACTATTAACAATAGATTTGTCTTTTTTTTCCTACCGTAGATTAAATTTGGATTTAATTTTTTTGACATGATCTAATGTTTCTACGTCCTCAATATTGAGAAAAACTCTCCCACACCACAAACCCCAATGCACCAGATAACTCTCACCGAGACAATGTGGGCACTTGTCTAAACCGTAACAAACCACAAACCCTGGGACAATGTGGGCACTTGTCTAAACCATAACACACCACAAACCCCAATGCACTAGATAACTCTCCTTGGGACAATGCGGGCACTTGTCTAAACCGTAGTAGATGCACCATCAATAGAGGGTGGTCTTTTTTTATTATACGCAGTTTATTATATATACAGTTGTACTTGTGAGGACACATCTAATAAAAAGAAGTGCAGCAGGCCTATATATTCATGTCAAATTTCTTTACATTATTTGATCACCTACTTGCTCAGAGCGGCGTTAGTTCAGTAGGGGTGCGAAAATACCAGTCAGAATGGATCTAGGTTATGGCTCAAGGGTGTGGCAGGAGGAGGGGGCAGCTAGCCTCTGTAACAGAGAACCTCTACAACGCTTGTAAACGAATTAAGCTCTGTTTGCGGTTGTTAAACTGTGTTGTGTTAAAATTATTTTATAATCTACTGCATAAAATTAGTCATAAAAGTAAAAAAAAGTTAATTAAATAAACAAAAAATAGATAAAAGTCAGCTAAACAAAAGGGATTTATCATAATCCACCGCAATACCAAAAATGTACAAGGGGTCATTATTAGTGTGTAAATAGACGTGTTGGCCAACCACAAGAAAACTGTATGTCCCAAAGTGCCGGTTTGGATATAGGAATTTGTAGAATCTCTAAGGATTTTTCCAGAAAGTAGTTCAAAATCCTCTAATATTGCTTTTGGTATACTATATGTCAAATAAAGTATATCCATCAAACACAGTGTTTAATAGGAAGCTGCACAAACTTAAATTGAATAAAACATGCCTTTGGCGTAGGGCACTGGTTTGGATATAGGTTTCATGTAAGATAAAGAAAAAAAACTTTGTGGAGATGATGCATGTAACCAAAATCAACATAACCAGAACAACATAGGAACATAACCTAAAAAATCAAATATGCATGAAATGGTTTAATACATATTGGGCATGAGTAGTACAATCAAAAAGAAGCCACACACTAAAATGTAAAGCCATGACTCATATTACGTACTACCCACCAATCAGTTTAACTACTAACATCTGATAATGACGGCACAAGTCTAAGTTCATAATTAAATCAAATCACATTAGATATCTCCACTAGAGCTCAGCAGAAATAAGTGACGGCTATCTCACAAAGATCTCAAAGCTTCATCCTCTTTCCACTTGCCCCTAACTCACTTGCTTCTACCTCTCTCTAGCAAAAACAAATAGAGATGTCTGTCAAACATAACACTTTCAATGTGGTCATAGTCAGATAAAAAAATTACTGTTAGAACAATTTTCTAAGGGAAAAAGAGAGGCAGAGTACATCTACAACAAGGACTATGGGTATGCCTAGTTTGATTTGTGGTTTGCCCCGTCAACATTTACCACTGACCTATTCGATTGTGTTTTCTAAATTCATGAATGTCGTGGACGCAATCCAATGGAAGTTTTTGGCCTCGGGTGAATACTTTGCAGCCTCGGCATACAAGGCCCAACTCATAGGAGCCGCTCATACACCCATGCAGGGGCTGTTTGGAAGACCTGGGCGCCTCCAAAATGCAAATTATTTGTGTGGCTTATCATCCACAACAGAGTATGGATAATGGGCCGACTTTGAGCACCACCAACACAATGACATGTTGCCTAAGCTATGAGAGCTCAAACTTAACTTCCAGACCCCCTCTGTGTATCACCATCAGTCCAGGATCAAGCTAATGAACACAGTCAAAATGGTAACATTATGCTGTCAAATTTATTACAACATAGACTTGACGAAATAGAAGCCACACGGCTTTAACAAAGTAAACAGTCACACGACCATTATAGATAATAAAGTAGCAGAAAAGAAAGCGATAAATTGGTGAGCTCCATCTCAGCCACAGGCAGTTGACGAAGTCAACATGACCTCGCTCTTCGGGATCATCGTAGTAGTAGTCGCTGTCAACATCTTCGGCAGCGTGGTCATCTACCCACCACCATAACCAAAACATGTTGATGAGTACTTCACGCACTCAGCATGCCCCCTCGTAGGGAAACACCTAAACAAATGTATATGAGGCTGCAAATAGGGGTGAAAACAGATTAGAATTTTTCTGGAGTTCTAGAGCAAAACGGAAACGGAGAGCGTCGGAAACAAAAAATTTCAGACACTTTCGGAACAAAAATGAAATCAGAAATTTTTTGCCGGAATCGGAATCGAAAACGAAATCGTTGTTTCTATCAGAAAAAATAAACGGAATTGAAATTTCCGGATAACTAAATTCGAAAATACTGAAATCATATGGGCCATCAACATCATATTCAGCCCATTAGGGCCTTGGAGGGAATTTCAGCCCTGGAGAAAAAGAGTAAGGGAAAATAAGAAGAGGGAGGGAATGGGCTGGTGGCCCATTCCAGTGGAGGTGGAGGCAGCCCAAGTGGGGAGAACAAGAATAGGCTTTAGCCCATTCGGAATTTAAGGAAAAAATGAAATTTTCAAATTACAAAAAATCCAATAAATACAAACAAGCTCTGAAAAATACAAAATCAACTTCAAAAAATCTAGAAAAATTTAATGGTGCATATTTTATTATGCAGAAGCCAAATAAATTTTTTGCAACCAAATATTAATGTTTAATTAGTCAAGATACATCTAAAAGAACTAGAAACATTCCAATTAAGCTTTATTAATTTGAGAAAATATCGATGAAATTTTCAAGTCCTCATTTATAGATAAAAGTTTTAAAAATTACCAAAAAAAATTTGTTACATTTGTGGATTTACCATAATGAAACTGTTATTTTATCATCCACCATATGACTCAAGTTCTCGGTGGTATTTTACTAATGTTATTTTGCCGAAACTCTATGATGAAGAATCTATTAATGATATTATAATTTATGAATATTAGGGAAATTGAACTAGTTTGTTCCTCTCGTTGTATTGATGCAAATGGTTCAAAGAGTTTTTTCGTTTTCGTGTCCCGATAAATTTGCGCTTTCGTTCCGTGTTTGCATCGTATTGATATCCAACACTATTTGTATCCGTGTCCGAATCCGGGGTTTTTGAATTCTTTTCCGCTTCTGTTAAAAGATTCAAAAACAAATACTATAGAGCCCATTTCTAACCAATCCTGATCCGTTTTCAGCCCTAACTGCAAGGGAAGACTGTATGGCTATTTTGCATAAAGGCGTTTTGGGGTTATAGATACTACGATAATTTGAAAGGCGACTTTGATATAAAACATGTTTTTATTTATGAGTTTCACATTAATGTGAGGGTCCACGACCAACACATGTGAGTAAGGCATCCGGCCTAAACTCGACCATAGTTTCTAACCACCTATTCACATTTCCAGAACTGGGGTAGAAGGAAATAACAAGGGGGAGAAGGACATATCTTTTTATCAGGAATGAGTTATGTGACATCCGTAACCATGGATATGGCTAAACAATTAGTTTGACACTCTATAGAGTTTGTACACTTTACCCACACGACATAATCTCGTTTTATTGTCACTGGCCATCGTCAGCGTAGTACACACCCATTGGTGTATTGGCAAGGAGATCGTGACGAGACCTTTTAGCTAATCTTCTCCTGATGCGACATGCCCACCGGGTCTGACACAGAGTTGAGAATACGTTCCCACCCTCTAGCCTCCCATCTGTGCTGAGATTCTCGTAGCTACGACCACACTTCTGCAGTATGGCGATGTCCACACCAAGATTCGACTAACCTACTTGACCAAGCCAGTGCCCATATAGCATTTCTCTACTTTATTCTGAAATATTAAATAATCTACTCAGACTAATATGTAAAAGGGCGACAAGCGGATAAACGTACATGTGTGTCAATCGACACGCTAGCTACAGGTATAAAATAGCATGCATGTTTAAAAAATATATATATATATATATATATAATGATTTTGAACATAATAGGATCACATGACTAAGAAAGAGAGGGCATGCCTTTGTTGTCAAGTTGTTTTTTTTCGAAGTCGGGTCCGGGGTCATTGGCATCACTCCCTAAACGTTGTAATGGAAAATAACATGAAAAAAATAAATAACCACTTTAAAATAAAAATCCAATTGTAAAAGACAGGTGAAAACCGACGACGCAAAAAAATGTCGAAGATCGAATAGGGATTTAACCCTAAGACGGTCCGTAATTAGAGTCTCCTAAAGAGGGGTCGTAACCGTATAATAATAGAAAAATAAATAAATAGTAGATTGATTACTTATTTAATACCAGTAACATGATACACTAATAATAATAATAAATAAATATTTTTATTATTTCTTACATTAACAAGAAAACATTTCTCAGGACTATTTAATTAATAAAATTATTTATCAATAAAATAAAGTCTTACCGTGCTAATATGTCATATAAGAGTAACACAAGGTCCTAGGCATGATACTAATACATCACATGTCAAGGTTGTACTGTAAAAATAAAATTAATGACATATGTGCACTTTTGACATTATCAGGTATTTGCAAATAATCACACATAAATGAAAAATGCCATACAATTGCAAATCTTAGGTGTAGACCTAATCATATTAATTAATCATTACCTAGATAACATATTATTAAATATTATAGCAAGATTTTAATTTTACAAAAAAGAATAATAACAGTAGTCTATTATTTGGTACACGAATATTGTCTAGAATTGATATTACAAATTATTTTAATACTCAAAAAATGTTTAAAATTTACCAAAATTTACCACAGTGGGCTAGACAATAAGTATTACTCAAAAAAATTAGATTGTAAAAACAGAAAATATTTCTAGTTTTAATAATTAAAACAGAGATGAAAACAACTATATAAAATCATGTGTAGCTCCTAAAATCATAGGAAAATTCGGGGTAGGTCCTACACATGCTAGTAATCTACTGAAGAAGAAATAATTTCAAATTTTGCATCCAGTACAAAGTTAGGTCAAATTTTGGTCAAAATTCATCTGAATTCAAATGAATTTGAAAACTAGCGGTAACATTCAAAATCCGGTCACACCAGTGGGTTCGTTGGGTCCCAAATACCCCATTTTACTACTAACATATAAGCTTTGGAAGGAATTCGGATGGTTTGTAAAAATAGAGAGAAGAGGAGATGTGCATGTTGTACTGGAGCCACCATTGATGGATCAATCAAACCATGCTACATGCATGGATGGTTTGGCTATGTACTGAAGCATGAATGGCTCGGTTATGGCCACTACAGAGAAGAGAAAAGAAGATTGGAAGAGAAGGTGCTCACGACAAGGTGATGTGCAGCACGACAACGACGGGTGAAGCCTACTCCGATGGCTGCGACGAGGCGACGATTCCGGCGACGCAGTAGTGAAGAACTGCCTGTAGATGCAATCTACTATTTCTTTGATGGGCTTGGCTGTGGAGAACAAGTGCAGGAAAAGAAAAGAAGAAAAGAGAGGACTTGGATATTTATAGAGGTGAGTAGCAAGGGGTGGCTGCAGAGATCACGCAAGCGCGAGACAAAAAAGGCAGCGGCGATTCGGTGGTTGCACGACGTGCGTGTCATGCGTATCGTGCGTGGGCGCCGCGCTGCGCGTGTGCGCTCAAGCATGCGCTCGTGCCGGCCGAGCTGCACGGCAGGCAGCGGCAGCTGGCCTGCTGCGCATGGTGGCCTAGTAGCCTAGCAAGCCCAGCTAGCCGACATTTTTTTCTATTTCTTTTTTTGGATTTTTGGAAAAGCAAAGAAAAGGGATAAATGCGAAATAAACACCAAAACACCTCTAAAAATTCTGAGAAAATCTCAAAAATAAAATGGAGCGTAAGGAATCCAACAAAAATATTTTCAAGTGTAAAGTCTAAAAGATTACTTTCTAGAAATTAAATTACTCCCTCTTTTAAGTAGAAAATTGATCCAAACTCATCTGAATTAATTCGGACAAAACCCTATTTGAACATACACACTTTATTAATATTATGAGCTACATCCTCTCACAAGAAAACTTTTAAAAATTCAAAAAATTTCATAAACTTGAGGATGTTATATAAGGTCAATTATTAAGAGGCGCTGAATTAAGATAGTTAAATCAAACAGCTACATGTTTAACATTGGTACTTTTGAAATTTTTAACTTCAGACCCTTGTTAGTGTCCAGATATAGTTTGCATTTATCCTTCCTTGTGCTACATCTTTGAATGAACTTGGGCTGGTGCCAATTCTGAATTCAGAATCAAACTACTGAAGTTCAACATGTACCCTGCTATATTCACTTATTGGGCACGTCATCAAAGCTTAAAGTGGAGAGGTGAAACTAGCTATAACATAGTTTCTCCACACACAAAAAGATGCCCTAAAATATGCGAAAATTGTATTCATCACATGCAAGATGTTGAGTTCTAATACTAGAAGGGGGCTGAGTCGTTTGACATCGATTCCAAAATTATGATTGCTGATGAGCACCAATATCTGCCATCTAGTGTTCAACATGGGAGGTGGCCAAATATCTCTATTTCCACTAGCAAGTATGAAGTTAACTGGATTTGATAGATAAGCATTGAAATTTTAAGCATCTGTGAACATAAGTATAGTAACAGTTCTATGCAAATGAAACTATATTTAGTGGTAGTGAACTTAAGTAAAATAACAGCACTATGCAAATTGACCTATGTTTATGTTTAGTGGTAGTAGTAGTACCGGGTGTTCCTCTAAGCCCTGTCGATATGCACTGAACTCACTGGCCAAGGGTTGCAAATCTATCCACTTTGTACTTACTGGATAGAACTGGACCTTGTTGTGCCCCATGTCGATGAAGTATATACTAGCTTTTGTAGTCTAGGCTTTTGTAGTCCACTTGATTTTTCACCTCTCTGACATCAGTGAAGACTAGGTAGACGACATCATCTTCATGCATGCTCAGGACAGGAAACTTTGGCATGCTAAGGGACTGGTGGGTCTCATTTTTTCAGATGTCATCAACATTGTACACCTTTCCTTCCTTCCACATTGAGAGGTCAGGCAACAGAGTCCACATGGTCAGTTTTACTTCATTGCACCGGTTTTCAACATAGCCATCCATGGTGATGAACTTGATGGTGCCACCAACACAGGCCATGGAATGGAACTCCTCCGCCCGCAGCTGATGCTTGTAGCTGTGGGTATAGGTTGTACACTCTTTGGGCAACGGAATGAAACAAAACTCTGCGTCAGAGTTGCGCTCTTGCATCGTGCAAAAATCACAGACCACCATGCCTTTGAGCAGATCCACCCAGTAGGGGATAGAGCCCCCAAATGAGAAGCACATGTGAGCCGTGAAGTCACCCATGGGTGGGCACACCTCAAGGGGGAGGCGCCCGACCTTCATGACCCATTTTGTGGCAGATGATCGCCACAGGTAGAGTGCGGCTTCGGCAAGGCCGAAGCTTACTACTCTGACGAGCTTGGCACGAACGTAGTCGGCACCCTCCCTGTTGCCGGTGCACATGACAACAGCTCCGCACCTGATGGAGGTCTGGTAGTAGTCAAAGGGGACCTAGGGGATTATTGTGAGAACCCTAGTTTTGGGGTTAGTCCTAAGAGGTGTTAGGTGGAGTTTAGGTCAACTCGTGCTACTAAGTTAACCGGATTCTGCCGAGTTGCATCATAGCATCAAGGGGAACCAGCGGAGGCCGAGAGGGGATGAGGATGGTGGCATCCCAAGCCCTAGGCTTGTGGCGGGGCAGGCCGACTGAGGGCAACATGGCGGCGACATCCGAGGCAAGGGAATCAGCGGTGGGGTAGTTCAAGAAGGAACCGAGCGCAGGAGAACCGAAGCTGACGAGGGAGGAGAAAAGAGCACGGGCGGCGACGGCACTAGCAGCCAACACAGGCGCGCATGCACGGGAGAGAGAACCAAGAGACGGCGGTGGCACCGCTAGGGATGGCGGCGTGATGTGAGGAAGAGAGAGGGGTGGCGGAGGTGTGCTGTGCGGGTGAGAGAGGGGTAGAGTTGGGTAGTTTAGGATAGTAGAACGGGCCTGTTGGACCAAACGCGGGCTGCAGGCCGAGCCCAAGTAGCCATAATCCAATTTAGGCCTATCAGGACAAGTAGATCGATTGGGCATGTTAGAGAAATAATAGACAGCTAAAAATGTAAATAGAAGGTTAAATTAAAATAGTAAGTTATTAGTTAAAACCGAATATTTTCTTCTCTTGAAAATGGAAAAAGAAAGTTAAGCTAAATTATTAAAACTTCAAATTCTAAGTAAACCTTTAGCTTATTTGACTCGATTAAAAATATTTTCTCAATGTAGGAATCATAGATTTCAATCTTAACTTTCTGAATAATTGTTTTAAGTTGTCAGAAGTAAATTGAGTAATAATGTTAATCTTTAAACAAAAGACAATGAGGACTAATTAATCATTAGTTTGTGTGATATTAGGTTTAAATTTTAAAAGAATAGCTAAAACTGGATTATTCTTTAATTGAAATAAATGATTCAAAAAGATGTCTAAAGAAAATATGTCTAATCCTCAGAACATTTTAATATGCATTTCGTACGTGCATTCTCATGGCATATGCATTCATAATAAAATTTTCTGGAATATGTCCTTAGCGGACTTTGCCAGAAGCCAGAATTCAACAAATCAACCCAAAGAACTCCATTTCCAATCCAATACTAGGCAAGTCCAGTTTCTTATTCATATATGTTGAGAACATTTTATAAAATTTTCCTTCTTGTCTATAAAATGCATAAAAGGAAAACCTATTTTCTAAAGATGAATCAATTGTGAATTTCTGATCGCTAATTTTTGGGCGTGATCATGGTGGGTGGTGAAACCTTGGAAGGGTGCCGATGGCACATTGGAAGGCAGGTTTCATCACATGGGTTTGTTCATATAAGGTTAAAGTAACCAATTATTGATTGTGTTTGTCAACAATTGGTAAATCGCCGATCTTACGGTAGTCGTGAGATAGAGATATTTGTTGGGTAGAGATCTGACAGCAAGGAAACGCCCTTTTTATACAGGTTCGGGCCTCCCTCAGAATAACAACCCTACGTCCTGTTCGTATATATTGATCAAAGAGTATCTTACAAAGGATGTGTATGTTAGTGGCTACCCTAGATCTAATCGGAGGCTAACTCGACTAGTTCCACGGGGCTCGACTCCTTCGAGGCGGCGGATATTCTCGTGGGAATCGCTGGGGCTTCTGGATGGCTTCAGGCTTTAGGCTTCTAAGGCTTGTCTCTCGACTAGAAAAACCTATCCTCCCCTATAGGATTGCTGATCCTTTTATAGGAGGCTCCCCGAGTCGTATCGGACATAGACTTACGCCCGAGTAGGACTCTGGCTTCCTTAAACGTCAAGATTGACTTCCTAGTTTAAGGGAGTGTCCTTCCTCCTTATGGGGGGTTACCTTATCTCCTGGGGATCCTTACCGGATATGTACTCTTACTCCAATAATTCAGGGAATCGTATACGGATACCTCCTCGTATACGGGATACTATACTATTCATCATCAAGCCCCCCATCAGTACGTGAAGTGAGGTCATGACT